>JAQGAJ010000138.1:0-20504 GCA_034689365.1 Liebstadia similis | reverse complement strand
TGGCTCAGTTCGGCAGAAATAAGACACACGATATCGAAAGAAGTACTTCCGGTGATTACAGTAATTCTAAAGACGATCCAATCAAAAACATTGACTCAAATGCCACCAAAACTGAGGAGTGGAGGGAACATCAGTTCAAGGAAGTCTTCTTCTGGTGATCGAAAGGACTATGAGAAGAAAATTCTTCAAGAGACGACCAAAGAACAGCTCTGCACCAATCATACAGTTGTGGTAGTCATCGACGACTACAACGACAACAGTCCAGTGGTCAACAATTGCTTGTTTAATCATTATAAAATTATATAAGTCTTAATTATTATAAAAACGGTTATTATATAAAACTTTGAAACAATGTATTTACTTGAATCAAGGAAGATCCATATTATAATCTCTTCTAATGTTTGGCTAATAATCAGATCCCTATTGATCTATTTATACATTTATAAAACTATTCATAACCATTTACTGTACTTTGTAAACATTTTTAATGTGATTACTGACTATATGATTATAAATTAAAATAAATTACCATAATCTTTCCATGATGAAGAATAATTTGTGTGTATAACTGTAATGTGAACTGATGTTGTATTGACAAAATATATTGTAAAAGAAGAGTACTAATCTCCGGATATATCACTTTAAAGGGGCTTTAAAGTCTTAGAAGGGGGTAATGTGAACCCAAAAACAAAGGCTCTCCATCTTTGTCTCTGTGGAGGGAGAGAGCAGAGCTTCTCTCCCATTGATGCAGAGACTAGCGATGGAGAGACGACTGTTGCTGGGCGTAGTCCGGAGGTTAGGGCGCAGGCGGTCGACCACAGATAACCAGTAGTCGAACCGCTTGTGAGACACTGAAGTCTGGGCGCTCGTGATGAGCGGTTGTCTTCTCTTCGGTGGCTCTTCTCTTCTCTCTTCTCTTCTGTCTTCTTGTCTTTTCTCATCTTTTAAATAAAACTATTTAACTCTATCTGTGCTTCACTTCTTCGCTTCACTTTCCTCAACTTTCTTCGGGTTTGGCTGGCGCTCGGCGGGGACCACTCCAGTGGCCCAAAAAGGTATGTAGTCTCTCTCTTTCTCTCTCTCTCACTCTCCTTTACCCTTCCCTTCCTCTCTCCCCATGTAAATGTGTTTGTTTGCCCCTTATTTATTTATATATATATATCGACACTATGGTAAAGCTCCCGACTGGCTTGTTCTGGTCGGGGGATCCTCGGCTCGGACCGAGTGACGAAAGGGGGCGGCGTGCTGTCCCGTAGGGCAACAGGTGTAGGAGGCGGGACCGGCTTGCCTGGTCCTACCCAGGGTTTAATTGAATTGAATTGAATTGAATTTTATTACTTATTAAAGTCTCTGTACATTCAGTCTGAAGACTGTTTCCCCCATATAGAGAAGTGTTAGCCATTAAGTTATTCCTATACATGAGTCGTGCCAACGATCGTCTTCCCACTACAGTTAGCGAACAAACCAGTTGTCCAGATAGCCGGGTTTTACCCTCCATTAGTGAACCAAAACGTAGTCAATATACAGACAGACTCCGGGGAGAGTTCGAGTAACTATAGGATTGGTAGACATTACACGCCAACTGGTTCTTCAGTCTCACAATATTCCAATTGAATTAATGTCTAATTTATTACAAGTCTTATACAATACAAGACTATACAAGACTCGAATGTATTTTGAAATGATTTGAAATGATCGATAGAATTAGTGACAATCGACTGACCAAAAGCAGATACAGATATAAAATATTAGTTTCACACTTGATATAGATTACAATTAGTTTGATCTGTTTGTAAATCCAAAACCATCGATAACTAACTTTGCATTAGTTCTATCGAGTGATCGCAAAATTTAATGATTTTTTATGAGTCAAGCGATGAATACAATTGTTTGTAATATAAATGTTAATAACAATAAATGAATGCTTTAAATGTGATCACAAATAGTTTGTCCATCGAATTAAATTGAGTGAACTCTAAGAGAAGTAATTCTGAATCTCCTGAATGTCATTACTCTGAAAATTGCATTTCAAGCTCTGTCAGACACGTTATTAATAAATCTATGTACAAATTTAATGACTTTAGGTGTATAACCAAGGCTTTCAAAGTATCCATGGCTTTCATTCTGTTGAGGCTCTCATTAGTACTCATTTAAAATTATTTAAAATTATATTCCAAATAAAAAATCTCATATAAATCTAAATTTGGATGAATATCAAAATCCAGGGAAATTCATCACATATTTTGAAAGATTTTAATAATCGACTAAATTCTCATTAATTCTACAAAATTTAAATAAAATCATTAAATTGATTCGATTTTTTCAATTGTCTAAGAATATTGTTATTGACTCTGATTGGGATGAAATCGACGCCCAATTTATGTCAATTCCGACCGCAATTCAAATAATTGTTTGCAATTAAAAGTGTTTAGCGATTGTTCGTATAAACCAATTGTTGTGCGAATGCCATCAATAGATAACAAATGGTTTTGAGTGAATGTCAAGTGAGTAGACATTAGATCACAATTTCTATACAATTGATCAATAATTTTGTTAAATAATTGATTAACGATTTATTAGATTGTATTCATATATTCGATACGATTAATACCATTTCGATTGCGATCATTCAATTAATTTTTAACAATTATTCTTTATTAATATCGGAATTGTTTGTCGATTATTACAATATCCTAATTAACATAAGACTGGTCTGGTGTTTGACCTGATGTTTATCCCAGGTTTATATGATTTTGAATATGGGTCGAGAAGAATAGTGATGTGAGAAGTGATCGATTGGATGACTGAAAGGGTAGTAATTAATTAGTGATTTGATCTTTAGTTTAGTTATCTTTTTGATTGAAAGTTTTACGAATGCAGTCGGCGTTAGTGTCGGCGTTAGTGTAACGATAGATGAGATGGTTTGGGAAAAGGCATCCAATAGTTGGTTGTGTTGTGCGCTAAGCAGTCATTCAAGTTTTGGGTGACGTCTCTCTCACTCTATGACTGAATGCATATCATAGCGGAAAATGTGAGTCTGTTTTGAGTTTTGTTGAGTTCAGTCAGCGCTCACTTCACATCACAAACTCCAACAACATTTACACCTATTTATCAGTGATTTTCAAACATCTCTTCAATTGACTGTAAATATGGCCAAAAACAACGGCAGAAGAAAACAAAGACCGACCCGAAGTGGCCGAAGTACAGGACAGAGAGGTAAGAGTCCTATAGATGGTCCTGAGCTTAGTCTTACTGCGAAACCGATAGTTTTGAGATGCGATCAGAAGAGAGTGCAGTGAAGGGATGTTTGCACAGTGGGTGAGGAGTTGTGGTATGAGCTCAGGCTCTGAGTACAGGCTCTGAACACAAGTGGTTCTGTGGGACCACTGACTGACACCGCATCACTCGCTCTACCATTTGTGCCATTCCTGTCGATGATGTCCTTTCGGACCATAAGCTTAGGTCTAACCATCTGACTGTACCTGAGCTCAGATGATCTAAATCGAGGAAAGCTGTAAATCGTGTAATAAAAGGCAAAAATGTTGTTTCGCTGACAATGCCTGCGATAAGCCCTCATCAGAGCCGTCATAAAAGAACATCTAATTTGATATTTGAATCAATTGATCACTCGATTCAATGATCTTTCACTCGGATCTGATCTACAGTCGGACCAAAGCTTATACTCATTAGTGACTTATAGGGCATCACTTGTCGGATACGAACTGTTACAGGAATCGACTCAAACCGAGTCCATTCAAATGATTTAAAGGGTTTAAACTATAATAATATAATATAATATATTTGATTCTCTGAGTGATTGAATTGAGGTAAAGCTAATTCATATAATGGGAGTAATGGGAGAGATATGATAGAGAGGGCATCTGATCGGTGGAGCTGTGCTCAGGCAAACAGATTGGCTCAACTCTACATCACATATATGATTATCAAAGAGAAGGTCACTTCTTCGAGCCTTCACGTCCTTCAGTGCCAACTGCGTTAGTGATATACACTCTCACAGCTCTGACAGAGTCTAACTGCAAGTGTAAAGTATTATCTTTTCGATTCATTGGAATCAACAAACAAAAAGTTTTTATAAACGCCTCTGTTATTCGCGTCATGATATGAGAGCTGAGCTAAACTAAACTAAACTCAATGGAGCTGTTATGGTGTGCCGTCGATGTGATTGCAGTCGATTTGATGGAGTATTGGAATGCAAGCCAACCATTGCTAACCATTTGTAACCATTGCTATGCCTTTATCTTCGGATGAGATATGTTTCTATGGGAGCAATCCATACATTGGGCTAATGTTGAACTCAACTGTTGCTCTCAGAGCTCAGGGCAGTGGATACCAAACCCGTACCATTGAGTGGCTCTCTAACAGTCCACAGATGATGAGGTTCCCCACCGATAACTACTCAAACCAAATGGGACAAGAATTGTATGCCTTTCCCCATAGAATGAGCAAAACTAGATTCAAATTGCATTCAATTGCAATGAGCGCCTGCTCTGTGCCTCTGCCAGTGCTCTGCTGTGCTCTGCCTGTGCTCTGTTTCCATCTTATAGATTGCATTATCACATCCAACACATCCACGCCATGAGTACTTTTTATTGACTATTATTTACATTAGTTATGAGAGTCATTGTGTGGGTCTTATCATTATCGGAGCGACTCATTCGGATGTCCTCTTTAGGTGGACTACCATATCATTGCGACAGAGCCTGTGCTCAGAGCACAGCACTGGGCGTATATATCTTTTATATCACTTTGTATTCATGAATGTAAGGCTCGCTTTCTTTCACCTCATCCATAGAGAGTTTGTCTTAAGCCATATCTCATATCCTTTACATCTGATGACCTCAATCGATGTGCACTGAATCACCTGAGGAGTAATCCTAAGTAAGCACACAATTAGGTGATGCCTACACTTTGCAACCACTTCCACCTCCCGAACCCTTTTTTGCATAATAATCACAGTAATTGAGTGTCTAATGAATTTCATGACTGTAACGATTTGAGCCTCGATTTCACTGTCGGCTCATTGTTTTAGATGACAAACAAGGAGTACATCCAAGCCTTTAGTCAACGGTGCCGTCAGTGGCACCGAATTTGGGACAACCAATACTGCCTTTACCTGACTCTGCCTTTTGAGCACTTTTGAGCCCAACTTTTTGATAGCGCTCTTCATTTGAGTCATTAACCCAAATCCGTTTCGCTCCTCAACCGAGTCTCTGCTCTTCTTCTTTGCAATTAATTTGGTATTCATTTCTTGTTTCTGTTGACAATCGCTTTCTGTTTCATTCAAATCATTCAAATCAAGCCCACAAAGAGTCACCTGAGCTGTGAGCCCAGGTCTGAGTCCATCATTGATTGAATCGATTTGCATTTGCATAGAACTCAGTGCTTATATGTAGTGATGAGTCCGCTATGAGTGGAAGGCATACCATATTTGCGTGGATTCATTGCAAGTGTTTCTCATTTCTCATATTTTATTCTTTGTTTGATTATTAATAAGATATGACTCAATCGTCATATTCAGTCATTTAGTCCATCGTAAGTCTGATTGAGAAGAGAACACGAATGCAATGACTTAACCGAAAATAGTCTTCGAGACAATGATATCGCGAAACTGGCTCTCAGAGAGTCTTAGAGAGAGAATTGAGTTCACATCTATTGGTCTGATGTATGTCTCATGTATGCCATGATTGCTGTATTTACTGTTCTTTCTCTTTGGAATATTCATCAAAAGTATTTTATGTGCAAATTCACGATCCAAAGGCTCTCTTTTGGAGCAGTGGTTGCCTCCAGTGCTCCGCCACCGCCATAAGAGATGTATAGCTATAGTGGTTGTTCTGAGCTGTTCTGAGCTCATGAGCAGATGCATGTCAGGAATTCAACAGGCATTGCATTGGCATAACGATAAGCTATGGTAGAGCTATGCCATAGCCATAGCTGGTGGCAAACCATACCAAACTTGCTCTGAGCCTCGAGAAGAGCAAATAACATAACATCCCGTCCCCAACTGCTTTATGTGTAGGATGCGGAGCACACATAGCATATTGGATTCCATCCCATCGTTTCCCTTCAATTGGCATTGTCTGACAGGTTAGGCATAGTAGGGATAGAGTAGGGATCGCAGGGATAGTCTCTCTTAGTCTCCTTTAGTCTCGTTTCCATACAATTTCCATTGTGTCCGAGACATGCGTTTCCCACCTGCTCTCCAATCGGACCCTCAATTGCCTTCACCTTCACTACTGATACAAATTATTTGATATCAAATTAATAAAATTAAAGTAGAGTTAAGCCAAACACGACTGAAATGTTTGATACAATAGTTATGTCATTATTTTCTACGGCCTATGATTCACAATCTTTACGGTTAACTCGAATCCCCTTTCGATAACATAAACCCTTGTTATCTATTATTTTGTAACAATCGACTCATCGACTCCACACACGACTGATTCAGAACGAGATCAGGTCTCAGATCACTTTGTGAGCCGAGAAGAAGCCATCGCTCGAACGGACCATAATTTAGTGATTCGTTGGAAGAGATGATAATTTTATGTAAAAGTTGCAAATCTTAGAGTTCTTTGAGTTTGGTTGAGATAATGAACTTAACTAGACTTGTGTTAAATGCACTCATTGTTACGCATGCCTTGCAATACATAATCAAAGTTTTCTCAAATTAATTCATTGCTCAGAGAAGACACTCAGTCGACACTCATTTGTCGTCATTTTCCTTTCGGAATAATTCATTTCACAAAATATATTCTAAGCGTTGAAGTAGTGAAGAGTTCCTTCGAGAGTGCATTCGAGACCATTGTTTGACAATTATTTATAATTTGATAACTTTTGCAAACCTTTTATATTCTTAATGAGAGTCTTTGCCCGGAAATGAAATGTCGTGTTGTTTATGAGATTTACTCTTTTCGGATGAGAGACTTAACTGATTCTCTTTGCCATTCGAATAAATTTGTTGAATATTTAATGTGTTTTATTGTTTGGAAAATTACTCTGAATTATACGAAACAATATTTAAATCAGGTTTTCAGCTATCGATACATCGAAAACATTGAAACCCATAAACTCTAATCCGTCCAAACCGTCCAAAGCGTTGCAAACACTCGACAATTAATCCTTCTCTACATTCCATTGGCATTAGAGGCATGAGATCTGATCTGATCTGAGCTCTTGAGCTCACTTATCAAATGATCGGATGTCCCGTCGCTGATGGCGATGAAGGATATGAAGATGTCTTTTGTCGTCTAATTAGGCGATGCTTTGGTCCAAAGAAATGCAATATTGGTCTAGAATTGAAAGCAATGAAATGTTGTGCCGATGCGTGTGTGCAGTGCATTGAGAGGGAGAGGGAGTGCAATGGATTGCAATGGATTGTCATCTCATTGGTATTGCTATCATGCGATCCACTGCTGTTTGACTCGACTCTGATTGTTGTAGAGTTAGTGCGATCACGGAATTGTGAAATTTAAAGTTTTTACGAGTTTTACATAATGACTGATCTAATAGGGCTGACTGACAGTGAGATAGTCTAATAGTTTTAATAGTGGGTGATATGATGTGATGAAATTCAAATTATCCTCAAAGACTCTATGACTCTATGGCTCTTCGGCACAGTTGGTATGCCTACTTCGGGTCCCTCTTTCATGGATCCGTTCCTCCCTTCGGGCGTTTCACTGGTTGGATGCTCGCTATGATTTCTGGAGAGCCTCGTAAGACAATAAAGAAGTGCTTCTCCAGTACTTCTGCAATACTTCTCCAGTGCTTGATTTGGGTGTTTGCCCTCTGATCCGTCTCGCATGGGATGTCCTGCGTGTATTGTGCTGAGAGGGATTCGAGATCTTTGAGCACTTCCAGCTCTGAACAGCTCCAACTAAATGTCTTTTCCTGCTTTGGCTCACATCATATACCGTCGCATATATTCTCATCATATCCACAGACTGTGCGTCACGTAATGCTCCCGAAGACTATCCATAAGTTGGAGAGTGTGGTAATGACTTGAGATTGTAGTGCTTTCTTCCTGCGTATGTTCACTCAGGTGTTCCGAAGTCATCCCTTTTTTCGCTTAAGGCAATGCCAACCACAGCCCAATCCCTATAGACCTGACTGTGCTCTCACTCACCACTGGATGTGATGGCACAACACAACAGAGACAAACACTGAGCCAAAGAAGTGCAGAATATTTGAGAGCTGTTCCGAACAGAGCTGTTCAGAGCAAATAAGAGGCCCAATCCTAGTGAGAGGGGAATCGACGGAATGGGATGTTTTGCTCTTAGATTTGCCGTACGATTGTTAAGATACCAGTGAAGTGAGGTATACCTCGCTATACCTACTCATACCGAGAGCTTCTCTTAGAGACAGTTCTATTATTTATGGGTGTCTACAGGTTGTTGTGCTGTTCTGCTCCCTGTGCTCGTTCTGATCGTTGTGTTGTTGTTCTGCTCTTTCCATACCGTCCCAGAGTATCATATCATTCACTTCATGTACTCAAAACAAATTCCATTAATGACAAACATAATAAACAGTTCTCTGTTTTTGTTTAATTCAACTCCGAGTCTGAGCGATCGCGAGGTAAGAGTTATATCATTACTTGCTTATGTCGGTTATGTTCACTCTGGGCTCTATCCCTAACACCTATCCCTAAGCCCAGGTTAGACTTGTGTATCGGTATCTCAATTGGATTTTTAGATATTGTCGACTAACGCAATATAATTAAACCTTGAGATTTGCCGCAAACCGATAGCTAAGGCATCAAAACGAGAGCACTATTGTTGGCTCAGGTATGCCAATGGATAGCATGTGTTCTCCTCTGCTCTCCTCTGCCTTCTGTCCTCTCGAATAACGACACTTTTGAACTTTAATTCTCCGAAAAGTATTATTATTTTCGATGTTTTTGTCATTCGTTCGCAATGACAGCAATACATAGCGCACAGCATAGGTAGGGACTGGTAGTGATGCGGCTGTCCGTTTGCCAACTCATTTTGCTTCGATGCGTGACTCACCTGTGCATCAGACAAACATTAAGTCTGTACCATATCAACCGAGACAGTCTATGTTCATCATCATCACCACTCAAATGATGCATTTTTTGCCATCACATACACTAATATTGAGCTTTATTTCGAGCTCTCGAACCGTTTGTGTCTCACAATCGTTGTCACACCGACTGCGACATCGACTGTGAGCACCGGTTCGACAATCCAGTCATTTACACAATTGCCAACAAATAAAGTCATTTTTTCAGGAGTGGTATCGCATCGGTTGAGCCTTAATATCAGTTTTAGGATAGAAATCGCACAATCAGTGAATCAAATGATCCTAAAGTGAAATAAAAGTACATTATATGATGAGAATGTAGTCGTTTGTGTGAATACAAGTCATGTCCTGACACTCAAATGGATGGCACATATGTAGACTCGGCTCAGCATAACTCAGCCAAACATCACTTTTTGCTCAAATGTTTTGTTTCAGATGAAAATATTTTAGCGAAAATAGCGAATATGTGTTCAGTGATCGATCAGTTGTGCGAGAGGTTGCATATTATGCTATACTATGGAATACTATGGTATGGTTTGACACACACTATGGTTTGCCAGAGCCAGAGCTGACACATGTCTATGTGAATGCAAATCAGTCATCAATTTTGCATCAGTTGTAATACAATTTTATAGGTCAGCGCCAAACATATCCAAACCTATTCAGATGTAAACCCATTGTCTGACATGAGCTGAGAGTCAGAGCAGAGATGTGATCGTTAGTGCCGTTCGTCTTCTAATTTTGTCTTTTATTTCATTGTATGCGTGCGTGCGGTCAATGATAGAGCTGTGCCTTCATATGCCTTCAGTGATAGTCGGGCGCACCCAAAGCCATATCAGGTTATTAATGGCGTTCACTTGGATGCTGTGAATGCTGCACATCATACACATCATTGTCGCTAAGGAACATACCTTTGCTAAGGAACATATGATTGCAAACAAACCCATAGCTATTATATCACGCACTCCTTTCCGACTTCAATAAATGCTTCCTGCAATGATCTAACCATGATCACTACGATCAATATGATGTTATGATCAATAAGATCAACCGAAGTCACTCATACATCCAATCAGATTAACCTCGTTCTCATTGAGCAAAAGAACTCAATTCTTCCATATTTTTCAATTATTCCTATTTTCGACAAAAGGTTTCACAAGTAATCGAAAGAAACACTTTTATCCTCCAAATTGTTATCATTAATGTTAGTTAAAGAGGCTTTGAGTGCGAGGTTTGGCTCAACTCTAAAGCCCTACAGCTTTGTGTTAGAGATAGGGAAAGATAGTTAAGGACAGGTAGAGGCAGACCAGAGGTGCAGCTCTTCGTTTGTCGTCAATTCAATCTCCATCAGTGAATTCTTGGGTATTCTTGTCATTTGGGAATGGCCTCAATGAGACTCTTTGGGGAGTGAAGGGAAGAGGCGAGAGAGCGGGAGAGGGAGGGAGAGAGAGCTGAGTTGTGTTGCCGTTCTTCAGGTATAGTCTGTATTGCTATCGCAACCACAAAGTTTTGCTTTTGTCGTCAAACTAATGAATCGGTCGCAACGGCAGAGTTGGTCTAAGATTGATGTAATTTCGTTTGGTTTGCATTTGGAGTCAGTTCTCAACTGACTGGCAAGAGTTGAGCCCCCCTTTTATCATCCCTTGTCTGTTGTCTACCCCTATCCTATTCATTAGAGCTATGCGTTGGCATATTTCTCACTTGTATTGTCAAGTCATCCGACTCTGAGCTAACTCAAGAGCCAACCCTCTGCAGCATTGATCGTTTGCACTGGCAGGTGATGCGGCCCGACATCAAACAACTCGGTGTTCATACAGCCTCACCACTGCCTCCACCCAAGTGTTATGGTGTGCATTGTAGTCATGGCTACCAATTCTATCGCCTTTTATTGCTATCAAAGCGTTCAGAATATTCATAGCTGTGATAGCAATAGCACTGATAGAAGCGCTCACCCAATGACGACCGAACTTCAGGTGTTTTGATGTTGTGTTCAACTGAATCCATAGTGACTGTACTGACTGTACTGATCCACAGCACAGCACATAGTGATCGTCTCCTTTAGACTCCTTCTCACACATAACCCTCATTTGTGACACTCTTCTCCTCTATTGCTCTCGCATTCAGTCAATCATCAGATCTTTACTGCAAAACAACTTTTAATTAATTAATGTTTTGATTGACTTAATTGTCATAAAAATAATTGAATTATTGATAATCCAAACAAAAGAAGTCAATGAATGTAAGTTATGATGTTTTGACTATTAAGTAGCCAACAGTCTCAACAGTCCTCTCCACTCATCCAACACTTTATCTCTTGTCTCTCCAACAACGATAAGCACAGGTTGGGCTCTGTTATTAAAACTTGTCTCATAGTCTCATATGAGCTCTCTTAGGCTCTCTTTAGTTCTCTCTCAAGCTCTCTCTTTCTCTCTCTCTGACTTTGACTGTCATAATGATAGCTGAGTTGCTTTATTACAGCACAGCTTCAGATGTCATAAACTATAATATCATTGCATTTATTTGCGCTGATTCAGTGATTCGGTGTTTCAGTTCAGGTGCATAATCACGAATATCCGGGATATCTGTATAGGAAGATAGGCATAGGAGAGGCAGTCCTAACCATTTCCCTTCAATCGTTGGATCACATCATAAACTTTATATTTTAGTCAGTCTTCGCCATCGGATGTCGACTGCAAATAGTGTTTTGGCCACAGTTTGTCTGCACTTTGCACTGCATTAGCACCGAGTCATACATCGGCTAAACAACTCTGTCAGCCCTTCAATATTGAGCTGACTTTCATATGTAATCACACACTCATTCAAAATGAGTCTTAGGTTTCATATCTGTCTCGAATCGATTCAACATTTGCTTAACTCAAAGCGCCGTTACTTTAAATGTCGTTTAATTTTTTTTTCTCATAAATACATCTGAGATTCAAAACCTGATGGAATTCGTCAGTCGATCGCTGACCACATTATCTTCTTTTTGAATAATTGAGACTTTCGATGGCTTCGGTGCCCATTCCAGTCATTAAATAGGTTTGTCTTCTTGTGTAGAGCTCTCCCTTTAACATGTGCTGAGCGAGAAGTCAGAGGGAAAAGAGAGGAGAGAATGCAGTTTACGATCAAACTTTTATTTGAAAGAGCAAAGGTAGAGCAGTGTAGTATAGTAGCAATAGTGGCAAGGTGCAATCGTTAGTGCAATTTTTGTTTGTCTCCACTCCACGGGAGAAATGGATGGTCTTTTGCCACTAATCCCTGTCCTTCCCTCTGCAGAGGCGGGTCTTGATATCTATTGAGTGGAAATGTTTCATTAGACCTAAGATAAGTGATGATATGATATATATTAAGGTGAGTTTTGTTTCAGCTGTGTTTCCAACATTGTATGTGAAGTCACCTTTACTTTACATTATATCATAGTCTGACTGATCTGCAAAAGTGATGTACATATTGAGCATTACGTTAATGATTGAGTGAAATAATAAACATCTGAATAATATTCTCAATGATAGACTCAATTGAATGGCATTTTGTCAACGATTAAACGTTAGACTCGTAGTGAAAAATAGGATCTCATCGGAGGAAATGTAATCTAAGCGATGGTATGGCATAAGTACTGATACATCTAAGAGCGCACTATCACTGGTTAGAGTGCATTAAAGTCATGATTACATTTCAGGGAAACTAAGACAACCTTTTCTATCTCTGATTGCCTCTCAAGTCTCAAGACTGGTATCGCTCAAAGGTTTTCTTAGCGATGGTTCGTAACCCTATTCGCTATGAGTGCGCGTGCGATCATTGCCTGCCATTTGGCGACAAATCGCTAACTCAAACATTGAACGGATAGGAATACAGACTCAGACTCAGTCTCAATAGATTGTGATAGACTTGAATGGAGACTGAGCTGAGGCAGAGCTGCAGATGCGTTGGTATGTGAGACCAATACATAGACCATAGTATGGCATAGAGAGAGACCAATACATAGACCGGTGGACCACTTCTCTACTTCTCTACCACTTCTCTCGTGCCGTATCTTCTCTGCCACTCAGAGCCCTCTCCCAAGCAATCTGTTGGCCTTGTCTTGTCTTTCCTTTGCACACAACTCATAGAAAATATATTCAAATTGTTCGTCAATGCATACCATTCTCTGAACAGATCTCACATTTTATTTGAGTCTCAGTTTATGCTGTTTTTCGAAAACATTTGATAACTGCGAGCATGCGATGAATTTTCTTATGACTATAATTTGATTCTACTCTTGGCATAAATGGCATAAACGCGTCGATTGAATTCAGGAAAATGTCTCTTTTGATCCTTTGCTTGCTATCAGATAATTAAATATCTTAAGGCTTATGAAGGTTTTCATTATCTAAACTTTGGTTAAAGTCATCAGGTTTTGAGAGAAGCGCACAGACGTCCCAATCATAGAGACGTCCCAATGAGATGAACATTCATTGATTCACTCATTGATTCCATGTTAGAAAGTAATACCAAATTTTACTTTTTTTCTGATCACTAAATATCGCATTTCTCATAAGGAAGACTATCACTGATGTCTGTCCATCTGGAACTGACTTCTGCACTGGTTTTAAATATCACTCGCTATTAGCTCTATATCTATAATGTTTGTCTCAATTCGATCAAAATTAAAACCCAATTTCTAATCGAAAGATCCGTTAATTGTATTTATTTACTTAACTCAAATCACTCATTGATCTAATGATGGAAACGATTGGTTCACTTATGGGATCAACAAGTGTTGTGTTTTCCTTACCCGTTGTGGTTATATTTTCAACGCAAACACACTTTTAGCCCAACTTTTTGTTGATTTGACTAAATTTAAAGTAATTTAAATTTCAAATTCAGTTTCATTGGATTTGTTGAGTAATTATCAAGAAATGGGAAACTTCTGACTTAATGTGTGAATACAAATGCAAATTCGTTTGATTTGATTCGTTTGAGGAGACTATCACTGAAAATGACTTTTAATTTTGTTTTGAACTTATTTTAGTATCAATTGTTAAAAATAAGTCAAATGAAAAAATGCCTTCGATTGTCAATCGATCTGTTTGTTTGTAATGATTTGATTCGATCTGATTCGAGTTAATTCTAACCGATTCAAAGTAAATCCAACTATTTCTGTATCATTCGATACAGTGTTTGATTTGGAGTGAAATCAATTCGAATAATAAGTCGATTCTCTGTTTCTATTATAAAATGAAAACTAACGAAAAAAGTATATAATAAT
Source organism: Liebstadia similis (assembly GCA_034689365.1). Classification (NCBI taxonomy): domain Eukaryota; kingdom Metazoa; phylum Arthropoda; class Arachnida; order Sarcoptiformes; family Liebstadiidae; genus Liebstadia; species Liebstadia similis. Next base: position 6,199 of record JAQGAJ010000138.1, on the reverse strand, counting down.
GGATTTGATGCCACAATTTAATGGTCCGGCAATAATGATAACAAGTTTATTATTGAGACCGAATCGATGAGTGATTCGGTGTTTGATTCAGATGTTGATTACCGTGTTTTCGGTGTTGGCCAATGACGGCACTGCCAACTGATGCCAAACCCGTAGCCATAATGGTCTGAATCAGAGCATAAGACGATTCATTTTCATCCAATATTACCGGTAATGCTAATCAAGCGTTGGCTCATCGATGGTGAGCACAGGTATGCGATGGTCGGAGTCGTCGGTGTCGGTCGATATGTCGGTGCAAAGCAATGCTTAGCTATTTTATAGGTTACGCATCACTGACTGATCTCATTCTCAAATGTCTTTTCAAGCTTTTCTCTCTTGATCTCAATTTTTTCATATCTCTTTCAATACTACCTTTAGGTTCAATGAGCGACAGAAACGACAATAACTGGAACTCGACTAACAGTGAGTCCGCTCGCAATTGCAACAGAAAGACGAGTCCAAACAAAAACAAGTCTTTGGCTGCAAACAAATGCTCGGACCAAATGCAACGAACTGACTGTGATATACAAACAGACCAATTGATATCTGGGACAACCACTGATGACATCGCTGATGACACCACTCCTGATACCGCTCCTGACACTACCCCCGACTCTACCAATTCGCAAACTAATGATGATAATCAAGCAAATCACAAATCTTCAGATCTCATCACTAGTGATGAGTGCCCTAACACTGACTGCTCTGACTCTTCGCCTAACACTGAAGTTATGCAAAGCCAGGAGAGGGACGACCAGAAGGAAGACCAGCTCAGCCAACATCTCTTCTCTAATGATGACAGCGGTTCCCATTCAGACTCTCAGAGCACCGCTAAAAGAGCTCAGAATAAAAATAATAAAAATATGCTAATCGTTAACAATGATATCAAACCGAAGAACGACTTCTCCGCTAACGATAATTCGAGCCCTAAAGCCGTCTCTGAGAAGAGAACTCAGGTATTGACTGTTCATTCAATCTTTTGTCATCAATACATCCAATCGATTACCGTTTCAATAGTTATCAATACATTCATTAACTTATGATCGAGTGATCAAATGTTATAATCAATAATATGTTTATGATTTCAGGAGGAAAGCGATGTTCGGACCGACGAATACAAGTGTCCGGTCTGTGATCTCAAACTGGACTCTCAGCACACCTTCACAATACACATCCGACAGCACAACCCCTCCGATCACTCTCACACGTGCAGACTCTGCGGCAAAACTCTGAGTTCGGCGAGTAGTTTGGACCGACATATGCTCATCCATTCGGGCGAACGGTTTGTATTACTCTTCTCAATGGCTTTCTATATTCAAATCGGGATTCACTTGCAGTCCATTCAAGTGTCGGATCTGTAGTATGGCGTTCACGACCAATGGCAATATGCACAGACATATGCGGACACACGGTGTCGATCACGGCAACGATGACACCAATGGAACCGACTCTCATTCCAATCGATTGATTAAGTCAAAGAAAAGAAAAGTCAACGACGAAGAAACCAAAGACGATAAAGTGGTGCAGAAGAAGCGCGACTCAGAGATGAATGGAACGGTTGGGACGGCTTCGAACCGCAAGTCGGAAGTCATCGGAAATACCGAAATCTGTTGTCCTATCTGTAAGAAGTCAATGACATCCAAGTCAACTCTTCACACACATATGGAACTCCATCCGAATGATTCGATCTGTTGTCTGGACTGTGGAATGATTGTCAACAATTACGCGCTTTACACTCAGCATCGGTGTACCGGTGCGGCCATCGATGGAACCATTCAATTGGTATCGAACCGAATGAACTTTTCGAGCGCACCGGCCGTCGGGTTCTATGATCTCAGTTTCACAGACTTTAGTTCCCGTAAGTTTTCACTGATCGCAAAGTCATTTTGTGAGCATAACCTCCGCAAAGCGAGCAGTCCTTACCACGAGTTCGAGTGCGACAAATGTAAGCGAGCCTTCCCTTGCGGTTCGGCCCTCAATCTTCATCAGTCGACACACGAGGGACAGACCTATTGTCAGTTATGTCGTCACGACTTCGCCACTCCGGCCCTCTATTTGTCGCATCAAATTAAGCACCGATTCGATTATCCGACGCCAATGACCGGAACAATACCGAAGGCACTTGACTTCAGAATCGATTCAAACCTGAGTGATGTACAAAAGACTTCTTACGGAGATGTCCCGCACTCTGACAAAGAAGACTTCTTAGCATTGCTTGACCTCCAGAACAAAGGCTCGCAATTAAATTCGATTCATTCAAACTATAAGTTTAGCCGAAGTGAAGATTCCTTCGACAACAGTTCGTACTATATTCACGCCCAACCCATTCCTCCGCGTCCGACAACATTCCACCCAAAAGTGATCACAAATGGCAATGAAAGCGAATCCAATAAACATGATTTGGCGGACATTCAATCGATTCTCTCGGTTACCAGTTCTGCAAATCCATTGATGTCAACCATAAGGTCTTCACCGCCGGCCGCATCGCCTGCCTCTCCCGTCCACTTAGGGGCGAGCGGAGCCCAACCGGACAGTCCAGTGGCAGCTGATTCAGCCAATGCGAGTCCGAACACTCCGTCGGCCAATAGTAGTAAAACAGAAATCGATGAAAAGCTAAACGATTCGATAGAAAGTAATGATAAGTCACTTTCAATTGTGACCGAAGCCGAAGACGAGTCGACCCCTACTTTCAAATGCAACAAATGTACGCTAAAGTTCAAGAGTCAGAACGCTCTGAAGCGGCACAACCGCGGACACACTCAGGGCGGACACTCATATGCCTGTCATCTTTGCACGTATACGAGTCTCGACAAGAGTACACTTGTCCGTCACCTTCGGACCCACAACGGGGAGCGTCCGTTCCAGTGCGCGATCTGTAAGTACGCGTTCACCACAAAAGCTAATTGCGAACGACATGTGAAGAAACGGCACAAAAAGTTGCAGAAGAATGAGATCCGAAGTGCGATGCAATACAACCCGAATATGTCGACCACCAGTTCCCTAACTCAACAGAACCTCGCGAAGAACGAGGCAAACCTTTCTTTGTCCCCAAACAGCGACTCATTCCCGGGCGGGTTCGACACTGTCTGCAAGTATTGCAACGTTGACTTCAAATTCAATCGAGTCTTAAGACATCACTTGAGATCACTTCATAACAGTTGTAGTCGGAAACCATTCTGTTGTACGGTTTGTAAACTTGGTTTCAGCACAAAAAACAATTGCATCCGACATGTGGTCAAACAGCACCCGGACATGAAGGACAGGCTCTCATCGGTCGTATTGGCCAACGCATCGGCTGTTGGTCTGAGTGATCACTCGGAGTCCGAATCATTATATCACGATTCAACCAAAGATTCGCTTAACATAACCACTGATAACGACTCGATGAATGGCTTCAGCGGAACGCCATCAATGACGGGATCGCAACCGAACTCGAGTTTAGCCGCTTTGTGTCAAATCGCTAAAAACATTTCGACAAATGAGAAACCAATGAATTTAGCCATTGATTCCAATTGCAATGATGAAGACGAAGACACCGATTGCAGTGGATGTGATGACCAACCACTCAATCTCGCGAGTCATTCACATGAGGAACAACCTCTGGATCTGGCCGTCCATGCATTAGATCTGAGTTGTAAGTCGTCTCAAAGCAATAAAGAGAAGATAACCGAAGACATGAAACAAGTGAACGAAGCGGTTCGGACCGCGGCCTCCAGTCTATTGGCTTTGCGGTCAATGACGGCCACAAATATTTTCCCGCAAAACCCTCTTTTGCCGACTCCATTGCAACCGTCACTCTTTCATCCATCGATTCCGTTAACTCCTCCACTGCCGGCTCATTCTTCTCCATCCCTATCAATGCTATCCCCGAACGCGAGCTCTTCAATGGATGACATCTATAAAGTGACGACTTTTCGTATTTCAAAGAATAGACTTTTACCACGAAATGAAAGAAGCTTTACGTGTGTCTACTGTTCGGCCGGTTTTACACTCAAGTCGAATATGGAAAGACATATAAAGAGAAAACATCCGGAGTTCGCGCGTCCGCCGCGCGGTCGAGGAATGTCTTCGGCCGTAAGCCAAAGCAATCCAAACCCGAGCACAAACTCAAACCTCGCCAACTCTTCTTTGTTATCCAAATCCAATGCAAATCCAACCCTTTCCAGCAAAACAAGGGCTGCACTCAGAGTCGTACTAAATAATAAAGTTTTGGGATCTACTTCTGGACCAAATTCGAGACCCTCTTCGCCAATGGATTCTTCTGTTACTAATTTATCGATAAAAGAATCGGAAGAAAATAATAACAGTGACCAAAACGGAGATCTGGCGTCTGTTTCATCACTTATTGATCATTCGGCCAATTCATCGAATGCTTTAAAGCAATATTTCAATAAACAAAATGAAGACATCGATTCAAATGGTGCCCAATCACTGACCAATACTTCTTTGAGCGATACTAATACCGAACCAATCCGTCCAAACATAAGCAAAAGTGAGAATCTGAATGGAAAAGCGCCTAAAGTTGTGACCAACAAAGGCTTGAGCGCGGGTTTGGTCACTAAGAAACGAAGTGCCTATACTGACTCACCCAACAGTGTCTCGTGTCCCTACTGTTCCCGTAAGTTCCCGTGGACCAGTTCACTCAGACGGCACATACTAACGCACACCGGACTCAAACCCTATAAGGTTTGTCATGATTTGATCGCAATTCTGTCTTCACTAACGATTTGATTCTTTCAAACAGTGCCCCAAATGTCCGATTCTGTTCACAACTAAATCCAATTGCGAACGACATCTGATTCGGAAACACAATGGAAGAGAGAAGCGATCGGTTGTCGACCAGAGTCTCACGACTCAGGAGTCAAAGCCCTTCAAATGCAATGTCTGTCCGAACAGCACTTTCACCACTCAGGGAAACCTCAGAAAACATTATTATTTAAGACATTGGACTAAAACTGGAAAAAACAATGGATTAAAATCAAAGAAAGAGCAGAAAATTGAAGAAGAATTGAATGAAATGATTGCCGAAGAGGAAGATGAAGAAGAGGGGACCGATCGGCTCAACTTCAAGTGTTATATATGCGAAACACCATTCACGGGCCGACTCAAGTGCCTCAAACATATAGAGTCGAGTCATTCCAACGAATACCAAACTTTACAATCGAAGGGTGCCGTCGATAAAGTGCCGACCACTCAAACCAGACTCATGTTAGACAATCATAACGATGAATACGACGCTTACGGACCCGAAAAAGTAAGTCAATTGAAGTGAAACCAAATGACAATCAATTGACTGACCATTCAATTGGTTCCTTTCCATTAGATATCATGTGTATTCTGTCCGCGATATTTTACACTTTTCGATAATCTTCGCCGTCATATGCGCGTCCATTTGGGTGAACGTCCATTCCGTTGCACATTGTGTCCAAAGAAGTTTTCCCTCAAGAATAGTCTCCTTCGACACCACAGAACTAATCATCCGGAAAGTGTGTTATCCACCCGACCAAAGGGCAAATCAAAACAACAGACCATTCCATCCATTTCTTCGACTTCTCTAATCAAAGAAACAAAGAGTAAGTTATTGTTCGGAACGAGTGATGACATGAATGACTAAATTTGTTCTTTCATTAGATTCTTCGACAAACAAATCAGTGAAGTCTAAGGGAAGCTGTAATTCATTGCTGTATTTGATTCCTAATGAAAGCGTCAAAGAATCGGAAAAATTTGCACAAAACGACGACTCGTCCGACTTGGATAACGGACACGGAAGTGATCTCATTCAGAATCTTCTGGGTCTTCAAGATTCAAAAATTTTAGACGATTTACTCGATTCTGGAGCTGACTCTGCGGCTCGAATACTAGGTGTAAAAGACTTGGCCTGAGCTGATCCGCTCATTCTTAGCTCACATTAGTGTCAATGACATCAACCAATAGATGCAATCGCTGTACAGACTCTACAAAGTTGTTAATTATATAATTATATCAATCAATGATTTATATCCTAATTGAGAGCACATTTCGATATTTCGATATATTTTGATTCAAATGCTATCAAATGTCACAAACTATGCACTCTTTGTACTGAATTCCATCTCTAATCGAGATTCAGCTGAATTCGGGACCAATTCTAATGCATTCGACTTTCAATTCATAAGATCGG
>JAQGAJ010000137.1:0-20507 GCA_034689365.1 Liebstadia similis | reverse complement strand
TCACCTTTCATATTGTTTCATAATCTTATAGCAATGGTATTATTATTATTATTATTATTATTATTCTTTATTCATAATGGAAATGTTACGTACATTGAGTGCAAATAGAGGGCAATTTCACAATGTTTTTGTTATTATGGAAAATTTTTAGACTCAAAATAAACAAGTTAATTTGAAAAGTTAATCGAATCAGACGATCGTTTGAATCCTTATTTTCTTATCTCATGGTAATTCAGTTCATAAATATTGATTTTTGGCAGTAATTTCTCATTGGATTAGAAGAATCAATGAATGAATTCAAATGAATGAGTCGTTTATTTTGCAAATATTATAATTCAATATCGATTTGATCTCAATTTCATCTAAAATTAGTTCTATTTTTTATAATAAATTTTTTTTTCCAAATAATATTTTTCTGTCTAATGTAACGAAAGTCTTGAGCGATAATATTTAACTTTCGATGATCGCTGTCATCACTATCTCTCTCATTGTCTAATTAGTCGAGTCATTCAACAAAATATCGATTCATATATAATACGAATAAATGAAATTCTCGTTTCGTTACAAACGAAATGTTGAATTTGGATGAAAATATGATCTGAGTCTGAATGAAAAACAGCATAACCTCGTCTATCGTGTTATGACAGGCCATGGATTGGCTCCCGAATGATATTTCACCGATCACCGATTCACCGTCTGTCGTTTCGAGTTATCCATAAACTAAATAAAATTGATTTTCACCGAAGTTTCAAATATTCAGACAATTAATAAACGAATTTAGAGTTTAATCCGACGGACAATAGACTTATGAAAAAGTAGAATAAGATTTATTTGAGTTCGTGTGCCTTCACTACAAAACTCATATATCCTTCCCTTCAATGGATATACGTTTGGCTAAAATAAAGCTATTTTTTGCATAATATTCATCGCCATTACTCTCTGGTAATACTTTTTTGGGTTTAGTTTTTTAAGTTAGCGTTAGTATTGAACACTAGACTAGAGTAGAGTAGAGTTGGTAAGAGTTGTTGGTCGGGATCCGACTCTCAAAGTCAGCGTCAGTTCAATTTGGTTATCGGGAAGGTTGCAGTTTGGGATTTGGGGGGAGAATCGCATTGTAGAAGAGACGATAGAAGAGACCTCTCTGTCTGGTAATGTGGGCTCTACTCCCGGGTCTGCTCTCCCCTGACTAGGAATAAAAAATACAATACAATACACACGACTCGAAGCCAAGTAATGGCTTTTCGGACGCGGAGACGCATTACTATACTCTTCACTACTCTTACGGCTCTCGTATTTATTGAAATTATGTTTTTTAGACGAAACAAAATTCCTCAAAATCAGACTCGACTGCAGTCAGAGCTGAGGCAACTGATGTGTCTCTGAGGTAGAGCTGACACAAACCCGAAATTATGCGAATTTATTACAAAACTGGTCCTTAATTCCTAAACAAATATGTTTTCGATTTATTAAACGATCAAAAAATGTTTTGAAAGATTGAAATGAATTACTCATAAAAAAAATTATAATTCGATCGTATTTTGAATTTAATTGCATTTTTCATCCATTCGTCAAAAGCAATGATCGATTCAATACTTGTGTTGAAGTAACCGATCCTTTGGTTCAGTAGTTTTCACATTGAATTACAATTCTTCTGATTTAGTAGTGATTCGTGAATTGAAATCGACTTCATTTGAGATGATTTCATAAATAATTAGCGAAAACTAAATAAATGTTTAGAAAAGTGAACGAAACTAATGGCAAATAAACAGTTAATAAAAGTGTAATAAAGTGTTTTGCAGTTTCGAAGTGACTCTTAAAAGGTTTTATCGTATTTTAAAAAAGGGTTAAATCGTAAATATGGTTAATATGGGAAACAGTTGTGAGAGTTGTGAGCATAACATAACTGATAAGTCGGTGAGGAGTGTAGCGAAGGAACGGCCGATCAGACTATTATCGTAATGAAGGCAGTCGTCAAACATTTGACTGCAATATAAGGCATTCATTACTTTTCTTTTAGCGTAATTATTTCAAAGCCGACAGTTCTGTGCAAACACTCAGTCCAGTTGTGAAAATAAATTTTTGCGCAACCATTTAGTGTATTAGACTCTGATAGTTAGCTATTTTAGTCACGGAAGGATGAGATGGAGCGCACGGGTAGGCGAACGGCTCTCAAAACACACATTACTGAAGGTTTTGATTGCAATCGAGTGCATCGTTCGCTTCACTCCTATCACTCCCTTCTATACAACACTCCAAACCCATTCACTCCGAAGGCTTTGTCTGTTGTCTGCAATTAAAAAATATTGATTCGCTTTAACGCAAAACTAATTTCGCTTTTCATTGCATACAATATAAGAGACGCCAAAGAGTTGCCACAAAAAATTGTTTCGCACTAATCGGACGATCGTTACTCATATTTAATTAAATTAACTCAACTTTCGAGACATTTAATTAAATTAATTGTGTTTCTCATATATAGCGACAAATATTCTGACGACTGGGCCGTGAATTCGCTTCTCTAGTCTTTTCTAACTTTTCTATCGTCTTATCATTTCTCTAATAATTTTGTCAAAAGTTTTGTCGAGTTTTGAAAACAAATTTTATGGCAAAATCGCGAATAAAAAGTCAACAAAAATAACTGAATATAAGTGAATATTTGAGTGAACTTTCGAGTCCTGGAGTCTGGAGTCGGGCCAACAAAATGGATGTTAAACTTGAAATAATATCAGTCAATAGGATATTGAATTCATGGGTAAAAAATGGTAGATATGTTTGTAATCGATAAAAGTTGTGGCAATTAATCCAATTCATTGCCCTTTAAATAAATACATGAATTTTGTCAAAAATTAGTGAAAACTGTTTTCCTTTTTCTCTATAATCAGCGTTTCAGTCAATTCCTGTCTCTCTTTCCCGGATATGTTACAAATATGTTTCAATGATATCCACTATATTTTGCTCAAACATCGCATCTCTTTCTTCGTATCCTCTGGTCTGGTGTTGTGTCCGAAAGTGTTTTCGCAGATGATATAACTCTACATAATTCCTGTGCAACTCTGTTCCCACTGTTCCCACGCCTTCAACTCAGATATCGTATCTTTATATTTAAGCGATGGTACATCTCATGAGAGAATATTTTTGTCACTATCTCTTCTATAAAGGATGGGTCAGTCCGTGGTCTTCTCGTTAGCCTCACTTACGTCAACTGTTATTCGTCCTTAAAATTTAAGACTGTTTTTGCAGAATCGCTAGTCTGGGGGTCAAAGGGGGTCACAGACGAGGTCAGACGAGACTCAAGGGGTAGGAGTTGTTTGTGCAAGAATTACTTATCAGTTACGACATTCCCGTCTCTAACAACAACTGTGCAGACACTCAAGTCATTGCTGAGCTGACCCTTCACTTCCACGACTTCGCAGACACACTAAGGGAGGGTTGAATGCAAAATATGGGGAACCAAAGGGGATCTCAAGTAAAGGGGAGAACGGCTTAGACTGAAATAAAGGGGTGAAGGAGTGAAGGACTGACGAGACTCAAGGATTCGACCCAAAGCTCGCAAAGTTTGTTGTATTCCTGATTCGACCGGCAGTCCTGTCCTCAGTTGAGAGCAACAGGCAGTCGATTACTGACCAGAGCTAACGGCATGACTTCAAGCCCTGGCTATTAGTTTCTCAGACGGACGTTAAACCATATCTAAGGCATGAGTTTTTATACGCCAGTGCTCTCAGTCTGGACTCCAACAGTCATTTCAGTCATTATTATTATTTCCTTAAGTTTTGTTGACTGACAAACAGTCTGTGCTATCAAATCGCAAATAAGGCTAACCATTGATATGAAAGTCAATGATTAGACACTTATTGTATTGTTTTTCGTCTGACTATAAACCCAATTATGGACTTAAGACAAGTCATCGAAATCGTGTCCAAGTTTTGTCTCCAAAGAGGAAAAGTTTAATACAATCTACTGATTATGTGATTTCAAGTTCTTCATGGCTTCGAAAACCATTCTTTCAGGTAATTGTAATTTTCAGATCATTTTACCCCCAATTCTATCACTCCTTACACAGAATCTCAAGAATGTTCGGGTTCTTTATGTTGTCTTCAATTGATTTCGAGGATATTTTTAGTTTGATTCACACTTTTGCCCAAAACATTCTCTTCGGTTGTATTTTTGGTTCTTCAGTGGGTTTTGATTCTGTGGTAAAGACGACGAAAGAGGTCTTTGGTTGTAAAGTTGTGTTAACCCGTTCAGCGAAGTCTCGCACAGTTTGCTGTCTGTTCGCCCCCAACGAGTCCTCCCAAAGATTTATGTGAAAGTTACGGCTTTTTTATTATTTTCACTCGAGAGGACCCGCTCTGACCCGAGACCGGATCCAAACAAGCCTTCGATGTCTTTGATGTCGCATTCATTAACTCGTTCACTCATTTTTTCTCAATAAAAGATCATTTAGTGATTAGCTTTTCCAAGGACTTCAAGCTTTTGGGTCGTTTCGAAGAGAACGTTGATCTTTGATTGAAGTTGTGATCAATCGCTTCTTTCGATCGCTTCTTTCGTTTTGGTTAACAATTCTTGAGTTAATTCACTTTTTGAAAAATTACTCATTTTTCTCAATAAGAATGCATTTTTGGGCAAAATTTTTAATCTGAAAGATATTTTGCATTTGAATGAAACGATAATTTATTTCAATTATAAATAACTTTTCGATGAAATAAACACTTTTAGCGATAAATTAAATAAAAATTTTGTTCGAATATATCATCGGTTGAGTCAAACTTTGACTTCCTTTTCATTCATCCTTTTTTGGCTGAAATAAAGCCCTAAACCGTTATTTTGTTTCCATTTCATTAGAACTTGTGTTTAGTTTAGCGATGGTTTCGATGTCTACTGATTTCCGCCCGCATTAAAGGCAGAGTAGGAATAGTAGAGCAGAGTCTGAGCTTTCGTCTGAGCTCTGGTCTCAACTCAGGTCTAAAACGTGGTCTCAAATCTGGTCTAAATTCTGGTCATCCCATACCCAACAACACCCAAATTGCACCCAAACTTTGTTTTCGCCAATTATTATATGCTTTTGAATCGATTTATGTTTTGAGTTAATGATTGAAAATTCGTTTGAAGTGTAAATATCTGTAAATATCATTGAGTTTTGCATTAGTTTTCGATAAGACTTGACTTTCGAGACGAGACATCAGATTAGCAAACCTTTCGTCTAAGGTTTGGCTCTAATTATCATTTTTCAATCTCACAGATCATAAAATATAATGAGTTTGTTATTATCTAATTCTGATAGTGTCTCAAAATCGCTATTCTCTGTAAATATTTAGTTTTGGTTCAAACTTTAGATTAATTATCCGTTAATTTAAGTCAAAATCTTTGGGAAATATCGCCAAAAGTTATTCGACTAAATGAGAAAAATATTCATTGCTTTCAAAGCGATTTGAATTCCGTTTTCGTTTTCTCAGAAATAATTTGTTTTTTCGTTAAAGTCTTGGAATTGATTTAACAAAAAAGGTTTGTTCGACAACCGGCGCTCTCTTGGACTCAACCCCCGGCCCTCTAAAAGTCTTGATTAATGAAGAGCTGGAGATGTGAATTGCAAAATAAATAATAGACCTGTTCTATCGATGTAAAGGTGACTGCAGTACTAATAGGTAGTGCAGTAGGACTGACATACCATCAGAAGCTAGTCGTCAGCGGTCTGTCATTAATTGCCATTAATATAACATTTTTATCCGACTTTCACTCGAACTCAAAGCAAACACAAATGCATTCAAAGCTTCTTATGATAGTAACGGATAACGACTCATAAGTCGCTCACTCTTTGCTTCCATGGCTTCGGCAGAGTTTTTGATACTCTTGTGGCCGATCCGTGAATTTATAATCACTTGATTTGATCCCTATATCTACTAATTAGTTATTCTCGTGAGGGATAAAAAATAGCGATTGCGAGACAGAAGTATCGGTTCGGCCGTACATCAGATTAAGTCGAATGAGCTCTGCATCGATATGATCGCGATATCTGCCAATTGAGTGAACCAACACTTCCATTGCCATCAGCTCTGAATCGAGAGTAACTCCAGAGTAAAAATGATATATAATTTAGTGAACTATATATAATTAATGATGTTGTCAGAGATGCCCAGAGATGTTCACTCTTGGCATCACTTCTACTCACTTCTACTCACTATTAGATCGCTTTTTACTCACTTATTAAAATCCAGATTAAACTCATTTATTTTATAACTCGATCTTTCAGTTTTGAAAGGTATTAAAATTCAGTTTTAGTTTTAGGCTTTGATATTATTTTTTGCCTCGAATTCCAAAATGAATTACATTATGAAATCATTTATATCAGGAATTCAGAGCGAAATTAAAATCAAGCAAAGAATGAATGACCAAAGGAGGGGATCATTTGGAGCCTCAGAGGAACGAAGTTGTGATACATTCCGTAAAGAAATCGATTCTAAAAGATTAAATGTATCACATAATTGTATCATTTAATTGTATCATGATCATTGACCATGATTCTATGCTCAATCGATTATCATTATTCGTTCATTCAATGCTCATTCCGTTTGTCAACAATTATCCAATAAAATCGTTATTAAATCGATGTTTACTGATGTGTAGTTCGCCTTCAATTGATGGCTAATTCACTCATTACTTGATTAGTCGACAACTGCTTTCGTTTAGACGAAAAATTCTATTTATTTCGTACAATAATAAAGTGAAATAAAGTTATTAGTTATGGAAACTAATGGCGAAATATAATGTGAATGAGAATGAGATCATGAGATCAGTCATAAAGATAGCGATTAGGAAAAGGGCTGACAATAAAAATGAAGTTTACTATTGAGTGACCAAATGGTTAAGTAATAAATATAATATATTTGCGGACGACTGACGAACACCTGCGGACACAAAAGCAATAAAACATTTGTAAAACCAATGATTAGCTGAGCATTGAGTCAACCCTTCGCTCTCGACTCACAGCCTATCCCTTCCTCTCTATCCCTCTCTTTGGAGAACTGTCTCTCAGAGGAAATGAGAAGTCGTATCGAATGAGTTATCGAGTTAATTGAAAATCAGAAGCAAATTGATATTTAATTATATATCAGATCCAAGAGATTAATAAGAAATCAATTTATTTTCCAAATTGTGATCAAATATTTGAGTTCAAAATCCATTAGCGATTCAATTGAATAACGAACGCAAAGAGTGAACGAATGCCTGTCTTTGAGATGTCTTTGAGATCAAAGCCTTTAAATTATTGGCTGTGACTTAGTTTCGGACCAAATCTCAGTCATTGTTTGTCCGAAGATTGCCAACAATTGAACCAAAGATTTGTTCCATTGAGAGGTCTCTCAACTCTTTAACTGTCAAACCGGTGAAGATTTAAACCTTTGCCACAACTGTTCCTCTCATTGTATTTCTTGTGCAAAAACTCTTTCCTTGGTTTGGCTGACCTTCACCTGAGTTGACCACCGAATGCCTAACCAATACCTGTGCGAAAAGAGTTCAAATAGAAAGGGTGTTCAATAGATGATGGCTTTATAAGGTTTACCACTGTGTCTACCATTGGGTCAAACAATTGCTGATCTAATAAATCAAAGGCTCAACAAAAACACTTTTAACTCTTTCATTGATCCGTCGCTTACTTTGCATTGATTCCAGTGTTTGTGTGATAAGAGTTATACAAAATATTACTCATATTTGTTGTCATAAGCGATGAAAACACTTTGAAAACAGTTCTTATCATAAAAGCCTCTTATCTAACAAATAATAACTCTTTTGAATTATGATATTTGGACTCAAAATTATGACTAATTTTGTTATTCACGCTTCAGATGAAGTGTTTTTCTCGAGCTTTCGCAACATTTTGAATACAAAAACAAACCTTTGATTCAGAAAAACACTTCAATCCCTAATTCCTATTAACTCTTTGAATGTTATGAAAGAATCGATTGAATTGAAACGAATTTAGAGGCGAACAGAAGTCGATGTCATTAAATACAATGTCTTTTCGAGAGATAAACCAAAGCCAAGGGTTTTTATATAATCGACTTTTGGGTTATTTTATCGGTTTCTCGACGAATGTGTGGGAGTTCTTAGGCCGAGGTCTGACGAACCAGTCCTTTAAGACCTAATGATTGGCATATCGTTTGCAATAATAGACTGAATTTCATCTAATGATTGACTTAATGGTCACTTTTGGTTTGTTTTGCTTCGGAAAACTTCATTACTTTTTTTTTATCAAAGGGTTTATGAAATTCAATGACGAATTGAGAAACAGAGGGAATGATAAGAAAATAGTTTTATATAAAAAGTTCCACTACTTTTGGCAACTCTTTGATGCCTTTGATTTAGATTATTTAGTTATTTTGTGAGTCACACACCTCTGAAAGCTCTCGATCTCATGAGAAGATCATCACATCTTCACTACATGTTCGCCATTTCTACCTCATATCAGTTTACATCTACTGAATCAATGTCTCAAATCATTTTAAATTAATTGGAGCTAAGATTTAGTGTTTTGACTAATTGATTGCGATTAGGATTTTCCGTATTCTTGTTCACCGAAATCAAAAGATTTATTGGAGTTAAAGGTAATGAAAATATAATCATTTTTAACGAAAACTATATTTTTTAGCCGTAATTTTGCCGAAACTATTGGTTCAGAAAATTTATAACATTCTCAAAATTGATTGCAATCCCAATAAATTATAATAGATTTTGAGAAAAGATATAATTATTTCTTCACATTTTGAAAGTCGTTTATTAGTTTCTTATCAGAAGTTTCACTAATATTCTATTAGTCGTGTGTATCAGTGGCTCAGAGCCAGTCATCTCTTTCTTGTCTAATGACTCTCAATATGCGATTCCCGACCGAACTCTACTGTCTTTAGCGAATCATTTGTCCGTAAATATAAACATTAGAGGAACCGATAAATTGTTTCGGCAGATGTAGTGTCTCTGAAGGCACGGACAGACACCACACACAGGAAGCCATAGTTGAAAGCCTTTGAATGGTAGGAGAGCTAAGACTTTGCCGATTCTCCAGTACTACCAAACTCTGGCAAACTCTCGACATAAGGCTTGTGTCTATCAAATTGTTTTCGCAGAAGCTTTTCATAGGGTTTTCATAGATCGGCAAAAGTGGTTAATAATTCTGATCACGTCATTGCCGTCACTAAACCGACTGATTGGGCGCTATGACAGCCTCGAGCTGTTGGCCACTCATTAGACCTGAGTTTCTGACTTCTATTTTTGAAATTATAATTACCTGATATTTATTAATCGAAATTCGATGAAAAAAATCATTTAATATAAGAGAAGATTTGCTGTTCTTAGGGCTCAACAGAATCCCAATTATTGCTCATTAGTTTGCTATTCATTTTCCCAAACCCTGACTTCGGCTTCATTTTTGTTGAGCCCTTAAAGCTCTGTATTTTACCGATTGTTCACATATTTTGGCCAAACTTATCATTAAAAGGCAATCATTAGCCGATTGATGACAACTTGATAGTTGAGTATTGACGACAAACTGATGGACCGAATATGCATTTGTTTGTGTCCACAATTCATACCATTCGTTGAGTTTTTGGACAAATTCTTGCGTAAAATGACTTTATTTTAAGTAATTTGTATTTAAAAATGCAAAATATTTTAATTAGTGCTCAGAATTCTTCTCAACTGAGACACGACTCTAATGAAAGGGAAGAATGAATTGAAATTATATCTTATGTGGGCTTATATTTGGCGTATTATAAGTGAGACATTAGTTTCAATACTTTGTTGAAACCAGAAATTAAAAGATTTGTGCAAATGATGACCAAAAATGAGAGAAAGTATTCTAAAAGTAAATTAGAATTTTTGATAGCAATGAAGAGCCAGTTCTGGACTCCAATCCATTGAACCTCTGGAAGCCCTCAGACTATCCTCTCCTTTAGAATCTTCTCTAATAAACAAATAATCAAAAGACGAGTCATTTGGCGAGAAATGGGGTCCTAAGACCAAAACCAATCGTTGGTATCATTTTAAATGAGTTTAAATTTTTCACTCACATCAAGAACTAAGTGAAAAACCAGTCGTTCGCTCACAAGACTTACATAACAACCAAAACGATCGTAGGATAAAAAGTCCGGCACTCAGTAGACTCTAACTCATCCGATATCTATTTGAATCACTTTCTATCGAAAAATAGCCTAAACTGGCATTACTTGGGCTCACAAACAAATGCCATCTCTCTCTGTCTCTCTCTCTCTCTCCCTTTCTCTCCCATCTGTAGTCAATTGCGTTTAATTCAAACAAAAGTCTGATTCAGTGAGACTTCAATTCCTCTGAGGTTAGCCTAAAGTTATGCAAAAAGGGATAACACGACAGAGTCTGACAAATATTGAGATTTGGTTTAAATTTTATATTAAGTTTTTTTTTACAAAATTTGTTTTTTGTTCCCAAAATCGACTGTTTTTTATGTGTCAGACAAAAGATTAGTTGAGTTATGCATAAAAAGTGTGATCACATTATTATTGCAATGAATTATGTGTTTCTCTTGTGTTAGGAATCGTTTCCAATTCATAAGAGAGTGATTTCGATAGAGTTTTTCCCTATTTTTCGTCTGCGAAGGGAATGCCGTCCAAAACAAGCGGCTCTTAAATGACAGACATTTACTGAACTGTGTTTCGGGGGAACTCTCAATGTTAGGAGACATCAGCCAAACAACTATTCCTAGTTTTTTAGCTCAAACACCATATAATAAAAACAAAATATATAAACATTCCTGTTTTGCCATTTCAACCAATCAGAGACCAGTTTCACAGTTATCGAACCTCAAGGTCGCGAACGGATACTCTCTGATGAGTCTACGGATAGTTCGTCTCTCGAATGGATTAACAATTTCAATAGAGGGCACTGCCCTCTACTCATAAGTTGTGCTCTGGATTTGATAATAAAGGATATAAATCATTGAAATTCACAATTATTGGTGAAATTTTTGGTATACCTCCGGAGCAGTGGATAAACGAATCCACGTTTCGCTGCTTTTTATCGCGTTATTCAATATATTTCTCCAAAACTAATAAATCTTTGCATATATTTCGAGATTTGTGCTTAAGATATAATGGTTTCAGACATCACAATAAAAAAGAGCGCAATTTTTTTGAACTGATATACAATTGAAGGGACAGACAGTTGGTGTATATGAGAGATAAGGGCTCACTCTCTGCCTCTCTCTGACTCTCTCTATCGTAAACTTGTTTTTCTCTTCATTTCTTTCCAACAACTTTGCACTGCATTTAAAGCCTACTCTCTGTTTGTTTCAATGAAAGCGCGATTTTTGTTTCGTTGTCGACACTGACACCAAAAAATAGGTCACAAACCGGTGACAACTGTTCAAAGAGTTCGCTAAACCCTTTCAAATGAGAGAATATTTGAGAGTATTTGAGAATTTGAATAAAATATTTACAAAAGAATAAGTTGTAAACGAGTTCACTCTACTCGTGGTAGTGATCAATATGTGTTATACCTTCTCTTTTTTATTCGCTTATTCTATTCACTTATATATTATTCCCTATTTTCAACCCATTCTGACCTCATTTCCTGCAAAAGAGGAACCGAAAGCCAACCAATTCGAGGAAAAAGAGTTAAAACATGAGAGAAAAGGAAAGACTGGATCTGAGGAAAGGCTCTGTTCTGAAGGCATTCGTTGTTTTTTATTCGCTTCTCTACAAAAAAAAATCATTGCAAAGGGTTTGCAATCGTTTGAAATGAAATGCAAAATAAATAGACGTAAATATATCTGAATTCCAGATCTTTTTAGATATAATTTTCATACCTTTAAGAAAGTTTCGAAAGTAGTTAATCGGTTAATCAGCGGAAGACTTCTTCATTAATATTTATATATCGTTAATGTTTTGCGAGATATTCGTCAAAATCAAGTGATTTTTGTGTGAATTAATGCTCGAAGTGATTGGTTTGGATCAGATGTGAACAACACTTCGTACCCAAACTTGAAAAATGATGTTTTGCTGAGAAGTCTATCGAATAAAAGTAAGAAATGATTTGAAGTGAAGATAATTTACAAAATTGATTGTTCTCTGGATGTCTAATAGATTTGGACTCGACTTGTGTTCAGAGCTTTGGCTTAACTATAAGTTATTAAATTAGAAATCGTTAGCACTTTTGAATCGGATTTGAATAAAAAGCAAATAAATTATTATTTTTCGCTTCTTTTAAGTCATTAGTCGGTAGACTAAAAGACTAAAAGTGTTGAATCGATGCCCAAATCTGACACTTGTTTTGCGGCTTAAGGACTGAAAATATTACTCGAAGTCGGTTTGAGATTATTAATGGATTTATTGTAGAATTAATATATAAATTCAATTTCGCTGGACTTTAGTTAAGACTAAATCCAAACATTTTCGTCTTCTCATAAACCAAACTCTTATATATAAATCAATTTTAAGTTCTTTTCCTTCCTTTGCTTCGCTTCGGAAAACTATTTTCAGTTAAAGTTATGTATAATTTGTTCGAATGAATACCAGATTAGAGCGATCTTTGAGTACAGAATTGAAAACATTGCGAACTAAGCCTTTCATCGACTAAAAAATGTTTTAGAACTTAATGATCAGAATTATCTCATTTCGATAAAAGTAACTCAAAATTAAGGATTCAATAAAGTAGTGCTCAGTTAGTAGTCTATTAGTGATATATCAGTCCCTCTGTTCGTAAATGATTTATAAATTAGAGCCAACTTTCGGTAAAAACAAGAGTTGTTTTCACTCAATGTATATACTCTTGCAATAAGTGCTTCAATAATGAAGTGATTTATTCAGATCTCAAGAGACAGGTATCGGATCTAAAAGCAAATCATTTGAATTTAGTTTTTCTCCTCTCATCTCAACATTTGGTTGTGTTTTGTTCTAAATTTCAAATTTCGTTAACAATTTCTCTCTCTCTCTCTCTCTCCTCTCATTACAAAAACCATTTCTTTAAAGTCGGCTTCTTTTGCAAAATCCCAAAGCAATGAACGTATCGTCAAATTGTTAGTTCACTCGAAAGGGAAAAATGTTGGATCAGATTTGAGCCCATCCTTACTCTTATAAACATTAATTATATATAAAATATTGAGTTTTGTTTCACTTTCGATATAAACTAAGTATTTCTAGTATTTAAACGATTAGAACAACTCTTAAATAAAGAGATTTAGAGTTAATTGAAATCTATATTTAGTTTGAGATTCAAATTATTTGCAATATTTTCCTCTATTATTAAAACTTAGCCTAAAAACACATAATATTATCTAACTTTAGATGACTTTTGGGAAAATATGGAAATTTTGTTTTCCACTCATTCACTAACCGGAGTGAGGGCTCAGGTTTTGATTTATTTGTGGCTGATATCAGTCGATTGGTTCTCACTTTAGGGATGTAAAGCAAAACTTGAAGTTTACAGCAATTTATCAGAAATTTTTACGAATTTTTCATGAAAATAAGGAAAAACTACTTTTACAATGAGAATAATGGTATTGCGATTTTTGACATTGTTTACAAGAAAAAGTTCTTATAAATTATACTTAAAGTGATAAAATTAGTCAAATGATTGTTTTTTAAGTTAGAGGAAATGTACTCGGGTTTCACAATGCTTGTTTAATAATAATTTGCGCATTACCATTTATCATTTATACGATTGGAGTTGATTACTATTTATTGCGAAACTTTTGTTTCATTTACACTTTGTTTTCTAGTTATTAGTTGTAAACATAGGTATACTTTAACCGAAGAATTGATGAATATTTAGGAGAAGTTGATGAAAGTGGAGAAAGTTTCCATCCGGTGATTTGTGCCCATCCCTAGTGTGACATAAATAGATTTGGTTTGAGTCGAGACTTTCCTCCTTTCGATTTTAGGTCTAAATCTCTCACTTTATTTCTTGTTTTTTAGTTCCATAAAAGCCATCAAAAAATTTTATCCCAATATATAAAGAAAACGTTAATTTAAAAAATTAGTTGGAATTAAGTCCTAAACCTCAGAGAAGAGGCTAAGAAAGTGCAGCAAAAGATTTTTTAGCCAACGGGTGGTTTGAATTTGATTAGAAGGTTATAGGGTTCACAAAAATGCCAGATCGGGATAGGGATAGGGATAGGGCTGAACAGCAATAGGGATAGCGTTGGCATCATTTATTACAATTACAATCGTCAATGACTTTTCAAGGTTGAGATTTGACTTCGAAATTGGTCTCAAACTCTCTGAACGCCATATTTAGCGCTCAGTTCTATCGCTTGAATAACTATTTTATAACCGACTGAAAGCGAGTCTCAAGTATTGAAGCAAAAAATACTTTACTTTCACTTTCGCTCTTATTTGAGTTAATAATTGGTTTCGAAGGTATCTCTAATGAGGAACACAAAGAACCAAAACAACCAAAGAGTCTATTCTATCGATTCTATTCATATATCGAGACTATGTCCTCGTTTACATTTGATTTAATCAATTGTATTAAATCTTTTTAACAAATTCCTTAAATTTCTTTACGTGAGAGCAATAAAAATAGATATGTGTTTGAGACAAATGTTTCCATCACTTCATAGAAAGTTTTAAAAAGTTTCCAAAAAAATGATAAAAAACATAAAGTATTAAAAGGAATGTCAAACCAAAGGTTAAACTGGTTTTCATGGTTTGCCTTTTGGTATAATTATTGCCTCAAATAAAGAAGAGTTTCTGTGAACAAGTCTTTAGAGGTGTCTTCAAAGTTGTCCTCAAAGTTGGACCTGAGCTGAGTTGAGCTGAGCTGACCATTGATTGTCGTATAATCGTGTTTACAATGAAATTCGTTTATTGCCCTCAATTTGATTCACTTATTCCTATGTTTCGGTCATTTCTTACATTTTCTTGCAATTCATAGTCAGTCGAGACGTTATGCTATGTCTAGACTGAGACCGACCGACCGATTGTAGGGAGTGTTCCACTGACCATCAAAACAGGTGGTGGCAGAGGGTTAGACTCACTGCCATCAAAACATGGAGGTATGGGTGGGTCACTGCATGCCAGACAACAAATATGAAGTATTGCTTATGCCTTTCCTCAGACAGAGTTATGAGAGTTAGGGTAGAAATAGCGAACCCAACACTCGGCCCAACATTGGGTCTCATATTTGTATAATTATTGACCAAACCATACGTAATGGTCGTCACAGACATTGAGAGAGTGAGAAAAATGGTTAAGAAATCGTGGGAAGAATTGTAGCAAACATTTCAACCAAACAAGTGCTGCCCTTATCTCTACTAAACTTTTTTAGACTCAGATTTGGCCCAATTTTCTGTTAGGAAATACATTCGCAAAAGTAATGAAAACTTTCTATACTTTTGGTTTCAAAATTCTTTCTCAAAAGAATTGATTTTCAATGAAAGTGAGGGCCAGTTATGGAACTTATGGGAGATTTTGAATTATGGATAGTTTTACTGCATTTGTCCGAACGGCATATGAAACACATGAAACTTGTGGTCATCCTTTCAGACGAAACTTCTTTCAAACTTTTTTAAGGCTTCAGACAATGCGAGGCCTTAGAGGTAAAAGTGATGTAACAATAGATTGTTCGGACTGAAGGTAAAGAGGAAGAGGGGAAGAGAGGGCTCACTCAGTGAAACATGTATTTTCGGGCCCATAATTGAAAGTGAAATGTTGTGCAATCGATGAGTCTTTCATACCTTTCATCTAAAAAAAGTGCGTCCGTCCGGGTCTGGACTGGACTGTTGTGTTCGCATCGTTTGCAACAGACGGACCTATGGGACCGACTCTTTCTCTCAAAGCCTTTATTATTATTTTTGTCTACTTTTCTCTCATGTCTGCGATCCTCAGACCAACCAAACTCTCCGATGTCTCACACAATAGTCTCAACCTTTGGATCCCTTCCCCTGTCTTTCAAGGCTTTACATAATTTCTATATTTTTTTCTTTTTCTACTCAAAAATCGATTTACTTTTTACTCCATTCAAACATATATTCCTTTTTCACCTAAATTATTGCTCTAATAAAAGATCAGTGAATTGTATTTTCAAGGTTTCAAACCAACAATAAGTTACTCTCAGTTTCATTAAGCCATTAGTTTTCATCGGTTGAGCCAAAGTCAGAGCCAAAACCTTAATTAACATATTTGTTCGGAACGTTTACCTCTTATTCAATGGATTATAGGGTCAATCAGTACTCACTCTTTGCGATCGCTATTAAAATAATGTTTTGACAGAATTAAAAGCGAGGTATAAGTGGTTGAACGGGTTGTCGAGAGTACTGTTATCTGAGTCTACACTATATTTAACTGCAATATTAGAGGACAAGGCCTTCCTCTATAAATGCCTAAAGGGTTGGAATAACTGTTTTTCAGGGGAGGGAAGGGTTTGCGATAAATATAGCGATACATACGAACAGCGAAACAGAGTTTATTGAAAAGGTATACCAATTGCTAACAAATGGCACGCGATCTCCAATAATAAACCAAACGATGAATTACATGAAAAGCTTTTGAATGAATACATGAAAATCATATCTTTTGAAGAGAGAGTGAAAGTAACTCTCAATGAAAGAGTTAAACCGATCGGTCGTTCGCTCGAACCTCACCATTGATACTATCATTGATACCATTGGTATCGTTGCCATTGTATCCGTACTTCCCTTTGATCTCTCGGTAAGCAATCGATTGAGAATTAAAATCGAAAAAATACGAGTTTTAAACCGATTTAAGTAAAGAACGAGGAAAATAAGGAAAAAGATAAAAAACAGAGGAAACACTTGAGAATAGCGAATATTGCCGTAAATCACAAGCAGATTGTAATTGAGATACAAATGAGGAAATTTACTAATTATTAATCTTTTGTGGAAATTAAATAAATAAATTTCCTAAAAAAGATTAATTAACTAATTAATTAACTCATTCTCTCTTTTCATCACTCATTACTTCATTACTCCATTACTTCATTACTTGTCTCGCAGTCAAGAGTTAAACACTAAGAGAAGAGTTGAAGAGTTGAGTGATTTTAAAGTAAATCAATTTAAACACTAGTTTTGGATCGGATTTGTGGCGAAAGTCATTCACTCTATTATTGAATATCAATCGGAATAACAATTCAATTGTCAATCAGTTTATGAAAGGAATACATGTTTTATACAAATATTGGTTTCACTTTCGAATCAAACAATTGTTTGGCTATTAATACGAGAAAGGGTTGCACTAAAGGTCTGTCTGTCTCTGTGTAAGTGCGGAAATGGCTGTTCTGTCGGCGCGTCTTCTGTCCATTTGTCTTCCATTCAGAGTGACCTTCCCTTCCCTTTTCTGCCAACTCTTCCCTTTCTCTCACTCTTTTCAAACACTGTTTTTCCACTATTTTTTAAATAAGGATAAAAGAAAGAGTTTTTCGACCGTTTCTCTCGCTTTTCCGCATTTTTATACAATACTCGGACATTGTGTCCATCAGTGGAGTCCATCCACACCGGCATCGGTGCAGATGTGAGTCCGGCAATGATTGTCACACACATTGACATAACCGCGAACTCTATCTCTGTGTCTGTTCTATGGCTTTCAAGTGTGTGTTTACCAGTTTTTATAGTCAGACAATGGCATAAATGGCCAGAAGTGGTCATCAATAATGTTGTTGTTGTTATCGTATGTTTTGTAACTGTTTCTCCGCTTTTTATATAACATTTCGCCTTTCATTCACTTTTCATTTCACTCTTCTCTTGCTTTCAATCTCTGATTCCTCTGAATCACACTTTTGTCACCAAAAGCGAGCGCTCAGTGTTTGACACCCGACTAATCCAAACCACTTTGGAGTCGGTTTACCAAAACAGTTATCTTCCGAATCATCTGATCTTCAGATGGTTTAAAATTGGCCCAAAATTTGCATTGAATTTATTGGTCGAGTTAACAATTAATGGATTGCCATAAAACTTGTTGTAAGACTTCATCAAATTCTACTGAAATTTATTGACTAATTAAATGAAAATATGAATTGATTTGTTCGTTGTTTCTAAAAACCTAAACAAAGTTGATCTAAATCTGAGTTAAAAGTGATGATAATATTTTATTTCAAATGAAAATAGAATTTCAATCCATTGAGTTATTAAATGAATGAAAAGGACTCATCAAAATACTACCTTGCTAATAATATTTTAACTGATACGTTATTAGAGAAGTGGCTAAATATATAGATATACTTACATAACCAACAAATAACTTGTGGCCATATTTTCTCGTGATTTCTCAAAATGAATTAAATATAAAACTATAAAAATATATTTAACTTAAAAAAAATTCAGTTCAATGAATGGTAATTTGAAATTCGATGAAATGTTACATAATTTGAAAGTACTTGCAATCGCGACCTCGCGTTTTCCATTAGGTTCTCGATTCTCATGATTCTCATGACCGACATTGTGAACGATTCATTAGTCAATGTCTCTATCGATTCGATTTTCCTCGCGATAATTAATTGAAGAAACCATTTGATAATTAGAAGATGCGAACGAATTACACCATCTATGAGAGTCTAAATAGTATCCAAGTTACAAATTATTGCCTAATTAAACAAGAATAATAAGAAAGAATCTTTTATTTGTATTTTAATATTCTTAGCGGAAAATTATCTCTTCATTGAAACTATCTTTTCATAATTATAGTGACCTAGTATTTAGAATTTGTATATCGTTTGATATATTAGTAAGAATTTTGCTTCAAATGAATTACTTGTTTGATGATTAGTTTATTCGAATAAATGGATATGAATTAGGATATGAGTGAAATGCCCATGATGGAACATTGATCAACAATTATAAGAACGATCCCAATCACGTAATTGTCTTCGGATCAAAGATTGTGTCCCAAATTGGTTGATAGTCTCACTAATTGGGATCATTTGCTCGTTGTTTAAGTACTAACCAAACAATTTGGTAAACTTTCCTCAAATTTTACGATAACCAAGAAGTTTAGAACTCGAGTTAATAGTTTCAAAGATAATCCCGGAATTGGTTTCGAGTGTTTGGCCACTGATTATTTAAAACCAAGCAATTTATTGATTAATTAAATTTTATTTGTTTTGATAGCGAGAGAAGTGTTTAATAAACTGAACTCATTTTGAATGATAAGAAAAGTTGTTATTTTGAGTTAAATGTAAAACCGATTGATTCGGTCAGTCGTTGCAGTCATTGAGTTCTTCTGTTTGGTGTCAATCGCTTTCATTCCGATCGATAGTCCGAAAGTTCAATACCTGTTCACTACTTTGCATAACAGTATATCACGTGATTCGCACATCTCTTGAGTCGTTTTAGACTCCCTTTCCGTACATTTCCTCTGAGTTAACGCTATTTGGGACGACTTGAGAGCCCATGAGATTACTGATGGCTCGACAGACTTACCCCTAATATGAATCAGAAAATACGGGGAAATAACTAATTTGAGTGAATCCATACCATTCGATGGCATACCCTCTCTATTAGTAACATCTCTTGATATCTCTATGGAAACAATAAGATTTTTTTCATCAATAATAGTCATTAGAATTATATATACTTTTATACACTTTTACTGAATGTAATATTTTTAATCCAAATCTCTATTCTATGCCTCAAAGTCGACAACACTTTCATCACTTCTTTACTATTGAATCGCTCGATAACTCATAAAATAATGAATTTTATTGATTTTGTCTTTAATACAACATTTTTATTCTGTTCTCATTTTATTAGGCAATCGGTGGACCGCTTCTCGAAGGCAAATGTAATTACACCGGAGGAGAGAGTAAGTGGAGGCCAACCAAACCTCACATTTACGTACATTTTTTATGGCCGATGCCGTTCGTAGAGTCAGACTGTGCCGGCACTACCGGCACATCCAGTGCTCATGAGTGCCGATCGCACTCTACTTTTTTTTAGTTGCTTGTGCTGTAAACCCGACGCCATCTGAACTATTTTTTCTGACTCTACCGAAACGGTTGTCTCAGACAAAGCAATGGCTTTTCGGTTGAGTCACACGAATCTCATCCGAGATATCGATTTTGATGAATAGGTGCCGAACAGAGTTCAATAGACAGACAAACACCGGCTCTTATTATAGCACTTTCGATGCAAATATATTTGTTTTAGATCTGATCACAACCTCATTATAGCGATTGATGATCACTGAATGTTAAGAACAGATTTGCTATCGGTTTTAACCGAAATCACCTTTTCTTTGATATTTTTCGATTATTATTCTCTCAGACAAATAGAAAGTCGAGTTCTAATCGGTTTCAAGCATTGCATTGGTATTACTCTCTTAGAAGCAATCATTGATTCCTCTTTTGATTGCAATCCTTTGAAAACAAATTCACTTTTGATTCAACAGATACTATAATTAGGGTTGGCTAATTTCACTAAAAGCTAAGAAATTTCGATTTAGCCAAGTATTCAAGTTTTGTAGATAGAATAAAGTTTTTCCATGTTATTTTGAATCTTGATAAGTAAAATAAAGATAATTATAAAGAAAAACTAAATA
>JAQGAJ010000136.1:0-20513 GCA_034689365.1 Liebstadia similis | reverse complement strand
GACCTCAGGGCCAGAGTACTTTGAGTACTATTTCGGTCAACATTTTTCTTAGGGGAGAGTATTTTTGCTATATCCCTCTTTTATCTCCCTTGCGTATCCTTGATTAATACTAAGCAATCCATACCATTCTCGCCTCGGCGTAAATCATGAATTTCGAAAATAGGAAAGCCTTGAGTGTGGGCTCAGTATAGAAGTGGTGAACGATTTTGTTCTTCATCGGAGCCAATGGTGTAATGGTTTGGATAATAATGCCATTGATTTGGCCCAAGAACTCAATCTTGATCTTCAAGTGAACATTTGCCGGACCTATCTGTTGGATATCCAGACTGAACGGCATCACTGGATAACCGAATATCGAATATTTGGACTTCAGGTCCAGAAGAGCGATGTGTTGATCGGGTGGAGCGCACGGCCGCCAATTGGCCGCCCAATCATAGCGAATCAAATTCTGAACAAACTTATAATACTTGGGCCGATTGGCAACTGTTCCCAAGAACTCGGCCTCGGAGTGAAGTTGGTTTAAATGCATTACATCGGCGCCATTCTCGGGAATCTCCTGATCATAATTGGAACAAACAATGTGATGATCTCAAGAAGTCAAATGTTTTTGTTGAGATTTTCAAAAAGTCATTATTTTCTACTTTATCTCAATCTATTTCAAGACATCCCTACCTGTATATGACAATTGACGAGATGTTCAGCCCTCCCTCGATAGACGAATTCCCTTTTGTCAATCTCTTCGACTCTAATGGGAAACCAGTCGGCCTTTTGTCCATCGGAGTGATGCCAAACAAATATGAAGCCATTTATTTCAATACAATCCCAGACTTTAATCTTGGCTTTCGGTGTATTTCCGTCTAAATTGGATTTTTTTGTGAAAAATTTCAAATCAAAAGTAATTTCACAAAAGAATTGATTTATCGATTGCCTTACTCTCGATGTTCGGCACTTCAGAGCACATTCCGTTGCTGTCGAACAGCCATCCGTGAAATGGACATCGGATCGAATCGCCGACCACTTGTCCACCGATACCGATATTCGCTCCCAAGTGAGGACAATAGGCGTCGAAAACATTGACTTTACCGGAATCGCCTCTATAGACGACCAGATCATAGCCAAGAGCAGAGACACTCTTCACCTGATTCTTCTTCAGATCTCTTGACTCGAGGACTGATATCCAGCCGTTCGGATAAAATGGTGGCAATTCTTCCAATTTGTATAATCGTTTCCAATCAAAGTTCTCATTGACTTTACAATCACTCGGTTTCTGACAGAAAGACAACAATTCTTAAGGTAACTGATTATTGACAGTGACTTTGATTAATGATAAATACCCCGATTATCTCATCGAAAGTAATCAATTTATAAATTTTGAACGCGAAAAATAAAAATATCGAAACATTTATCAAATAATAGATTGCAATCGATTCGTCCAATTCATGAGACACAAGTCGAAGGAACGGGTGATCGAACCAACTCAACAAACCGGACACAACTCTTAAGATCATTGTCGAGAGAAAGACAAACAATCAACAGATGGTTACCACTCCTACTAAGGAGTCTTAAGTACAAGTTATTATAATTTAAATTACAAATTGATTTAATTAATCGCTGATAAATACATAGAGAAAACACTTTTAGTGTAAAACAATTTTTGTACTAAACATTGAATTAATCAAACATTAAATTCTTTGCCAACAAATTGATTGACGGCTCAAATGTCAGCCCATTATAACAAAATAAATTCAGGGCTAAAAAACACGGTTTGTCTGTTGTTTCCAAACGGTAGTGAAAGCCATGGATTTGGAGATCAACTTATCTGATGACAGAATTGATTTGAATCAACATTCAAATTGTGTTTTATGTCGATCACCATGATATGACATTATTATATCGCTTGGAATAACTTCGAAATACAATTTACGTAATCATTTGATCACTGATTTGATCAACAATTTTAGTTTTGGTAATTCGAGTACAAAAACAAGATAATCATTATTAGGAGTGTTCTTATGTAACCAAATTACATCATTTTCTTGTAACATTCATAAACAAGTTTATCTTGATCATTTAAATGAACTGTTTCATTAATAAACGATAATACCATGGTGATTAATTAGCAATCGATGTGGTTTTGAAGGTTTTGAACATTACCTGTGTTTGTGTCAATCAGAAAAATAACTCTATTAATAATAAATTCACGAATAACAAGGTATTGATTAGTTTAGATTTGATGAATTGAATAATAGCGTAGTATCATGATACTTGCTCAAGGCAATTGTGTTTTCGATTGTGTAACGAAACTACTCGACCAATAATTTTAGATTTCAAGTAAAAATAATTACAATTTTTCAAACAAATTGATGAAAATTTAATATTTTACTAATTAATTCATAAATCGGATCCGCAATATGGCGTAATCGGACGCTCGAGTTACTCACTTTATCATTTTTCCTTGTTAAAAATTCAAATTGAAGATTACTAAAATTCTGAGAATAACATCTCTCATTTGAGATGCAAAGGCGCTTAGTTTTAAATTATTTAGAATTCTGAATAAGGATTTAAACAATGTTTTCCAAAGTTATGTAACAATAAATACTTGATTACATATTTATCTAGAATACAAATTCTTAATTCCTTACTAGCGATTAGGTTTCTCAAGTTGTGAATCAGTGGGCAATAAATTCAAATATACCTTTAATGAAACTGACATTTCTCTGGTGTATGGTGTATGGTCTAATCCCCTCCCTATTCCCTAGACCGAAAAAGTTTAGTCATCCCTGATTATAAGGATGTTGTCAAGATTCTAGAGCAACATAAAACCTCGTCATTGTATTGTTCAGAACTTTGAATTTTTAAAATTCTGAGCTATCAAGGGTTTTCCAGCTTTTTACTAACGGCTTTTCATAACATGTTCATGCTTGTTTTAGTTTTGAAATGATTCAGAACTCGAGTTACGAAACTGTCTATAATCTGATAATTTTGATTATTTCTATTTTGCAAAATCAATACAAAAATCTTTATAAAACAAATTTTTAGAACACATTAACTTTGAGATTATCTCTGATATCGTGATTAAGTAATTGATCTCAATTAAGATATGACTTGCAATTAACGCATGGATGACAAAACCGCGACAATCAATGAGTATTCACGTCTTGAGTTATATCACTTGCACTTAACTTTTAGTTAGTTTTCTTGTTTTTGACGAATAATGGATTAAATCAGTGAATAATCTAATCTTAACTAAACTAATAAAATGCTATTATAAGCAAATATTATCGTTAATCAGTAATCGAGGATAAATTTTAAGTGAGCAACAATGCGATTAACTGAGTCTCAGTATATCGTCTTTTCATTGGATTTGATTCGTTAATTGTTTGGTAATTATCTCCCAAAAGATGGGTTCAACTAAACACTCCTTCAGACACTTATCTATCACATGAAAGACACGTTTAATCAAAAGGTTCCGCAAGTGATCAATGGAATCAAGATCTAGACTTTTTTTAGAGCTGAACAAGTTTAACTACAACATCAGGGATGGCGAATGGAGTTAGGTCCAGAGGGGGGTCCAGCCTATAGGAAATGGGTCTTAGCTCCAGAGGGCGGGTCAGGATATAGGAAATTTTCAGGAGTCCCGAAACCTGATTTAGCGGCCGCTTAATCCAGTTAAATTAAGCCTAAACCTATCCGAATTAAGCCGTTCATTTGCGATTCGGCTTATTTTGGCCTTAATAACGCTAATATAGCCTTAATTGGGCGTAATTTTAACTGAATCCAGTTTAAATTATAGCTAAATCCGGTTCCCGAGGCCTAGGGGGTGGCCAATCGATCCTCTGCCAGGAGGGGGATTTCGACCGATTTTCGGTTCCAGGAGTGGGATTCTAGCATCCATCCCCTATTCGCCATCCCTGTACAACTTCAAATTTGATCATGCTCTAAGTTGCTTCAATAGTATTGGTTATATTTAGTATTTTATTTTAACTAAAATACAATTCAAATGAGTAATTCAATTAATAATCGGACATTTAATTGGATTCTTGCGATGCTTATCATTTGTACTCTATATCAGACCCATTGTGAGACAATTTACGTGAAAACCTAATCAAAAAGATTTCGATCTGAGATAAAAATTATTTAAAATAGTGATTTCGTGGAGAAGAAAGTCATTGAAGTTTGATTGAGTTTGATCTAAAGTTGCAAACTTGTACCGAATCAATGCATTTCATCGCTTCAGTATTTCTTGTCTTATGTGTGGTCAGCGTCTATGCAAAGGACACGACTCCCGAGCAAATCCATCTTTCACTCGGAGGTCGAAACGATTGCTGTAATCACGAACTAAATTGAATGTCTTATAACAGGAAAGTCGAGTGAAATGGTGGTCACGTTCACTGTCTTCCATAAGACAGACAAATCTCATGTCAAGTATTACAAAATCGGTGGACCCGAGTATGAGGTGAACACAGAAGTGACCAAATTCGAAGACGAAGATAAGTATAAGGCTTACGTTCATAGGGCAGTACTCATTGGACTCGAGCCCGACCAGACCTACGGTAAGTTAAATACTTCTACAATAGTTCGTATATTTGAGCCCACGATCATCTTTGCTAGAATACCTGTGCGGCGCCGACGGCGACTGGTCAGACAAATTCCAATTCAAGACTATATCCGAGGACTCGGCTGTGAGACTGGCAGTGGTGGCAGACTTGGGTCTCGAGGAGGAGAATGGAGTATCGATTCCGCAGCTGAAGAAAGACGTGAAGAACAGACTTTACGACTCAATCTTTCACATCGGTTAGTAATTGTTTGTTTAGATGAGTTAACCCGTGATTCTGACGATAATTAC
Source organism: Liebstadia similis (assembly GCA_034689365.1). NCBI lineage: Eukaryota > Metazoa > Arthropoda > Arachnida > Sarcoptiformes > Liebstadiidae > Liebstadia > Liebstadia similis. The sequence continues at coordinate 15,667 of JAQGAJ010000136.1, read as the reverse complement.
TTTTCCACATATTAGGAGATATCGCGTATAATCTCAATAAAGTCAGTCATTTTCTGATAGTTTATGGTTCGGAAAATAACTTCAATTCCATTCCTCTCATAGAATGACGGCTCAGTTGGAGATAAGTTCTTGAATCAGATACAAGACATCGCGGCATCGGTTCCATACCAGGTCTGTCCGGGCAATCACGAGAGGAAAAGGTATTCTCTTTTACTTCTTTCAAATATTTATCTCATTGTTTGGTATGAATTACAGAAATTTCACTCACTATCTGAACCGGTTCTCAATGATAGACCGGCGGTCCAATCAAATCAATAACCACTACTACAGTACAGACTTAGGATCAGCGCATTTCATCTTCTATTCAACAGAATTGTATTATTACCCGGAATTCTTCACAGAATCTCACATCAAATGGCAATACGAGTGGATAGAAACTGATTTGAAAGAAGCGACAAAAGCCCAGAACAGAGCCATAAGGCCCTGGATTATCGTAATGGGTCACAGACCCATGTATTGCATCAAGAATGATGCCGTCGATAAGAATGACGACGATGCTAATGAACCGGTAGATTCAGATTGTTTCCACAACGAGGCTATTGTAAGACTTACCTGAATCTCGCAATTCTTAGCAAGAATTTAATCATTTCAATGAAAATCTCTTTCAGACACGAATCGGAAAGTTTGGCGAAGACTTGAAGCAGACTTCGAGATATGGTTTGGAAGATATGTTCTTCAAATATGGTGTCGATGTCCAGCTCTATGGACACAAACACCTGTTCGCCCGGTCGTACCCGACATACAACTTCACGTCACAGAAATCGTATACAAACCCGAAATTTCCTATTCATATCATCACTGGTGTCGGCGTAAGTCTAAGTCTAATTAGTTTTTGGATCAATTAAATGATTGCATTTAAGGGCACAACCGATAGACCGACTCTTAAGACAACTCTTCCCGATTGGGTCGCCTTTTATAGACCTGATTATGGATTCACTCGAATGACTGTTCAAAACAAAACTCACATTTTCTTCGAACAGGTTTCAGTAGAAGAGGTAAATATCAACAGATCGATGGTCATCATGGGCTCGAATTAATTTGTTTTTTACCTTAGGATAAAGTTGTCGATCGGTTTGTTTTGAGCAAAGATAGCAATAGTCGAGAAACGAGATAGAGATGCAAATAAAGTCGATCCCAATTAGGGATCTAATCGTGTATAATAGGGTTCAATCAACCAATCGATTACCTCGACTGAGGTCTTCCAGACGTAAACACCGGGTTATAAACAATTTTATTGACAACTTTATGTCGAATTCTATACATTGTAATCATTGTATAATGTAATCAACTGTACATATGGTGTGCAATCGTCTGATATGATTCCAATGGAAATGTATTTTAAAGACAAAACAATAATTGATTTGTAATATAAATATTAATTAAATATCGAAATATAATTATCGCCTCATCTTTGAGTAACAAACTCTGAAAACTTGCAAAAATCGTTTTTTGAAAATCTCATACAAAATCTTGCGCTTCGTATAAACTAGACTTAGTCTCGTGTGAGTCCGGGTCCTCGTAAAGGGTGGGCTCCAACTGAACGACCGTCCGATCGCTTTTGCCGTTACTCTCAGCCGAAATCTTTCGGTTATGATCACTGTTGGTATCGAAGGCGTTGGTCGCGGTTATGGACGACCGCGCGCTCGTATTGCTCGTGTCCTCTGATTAAATGTTAGATCATGGTTATTATAGTGATAATTGTGATCATGGGTAATTATAACACACTCACCGACACTATTGGCACACGAGTTGTCAATGTTGATGCTATGTCGAGGAATGACGAGCTGACACCTCGACTCTGAGCTCTCCATACATGTATTCTTCCACTTGGAGTTGTGGTCGCCCTTCGATTGCGACGAATAAGTTACCTTGATGTCAAAATTCATTGATGACGATAATGAAGGCGAATAAAATGGAAATAATATTAAACACCAATCACTTTTGCATATTAGTTGCTGGAGATGTTGAAAGTAAATGAAACAAATATAGCGAATGAGCAGATTTTAGAGCAACTTTGCATCTTATTAGTTCAAATTGTCGAGTTATGTCATCAAAGTATCAAGGTACAATCAATTTCAGAATAGGGTTCTCATTATTAAGTACCACAAATAGCATAAATGGTACGAATTAATGGTAAATTCAATTGGAATAAGTACAGTCAGGGCAAGAAAAGCTAGTATTATAATTCAATGTTATTTCACTAGTGAATAGAGAATTTCAGTTGGGTGAATTCAATTTCACATGATAAACTCTTAATTTTTACTACCTTACTAGCTTTTCTTGCCGGATCTGTACGAGGAACTGGATTCTGAAATAATCTTGTATAATTTAAATCGGATCGGAAACAATTAAAGCCATTCAATTGGAAATTATATTTCTCTGGGTCTTTTAGCTAGATCATATTGATATTCAGAGAAATTCTATTAAAAACAATTTTGAATCAAACAATTTTAACTAATAAAGTTCGGCCAAAATTTGGACCAAAACTTTAAGCAAATTGTTAATCGAATCGATCAAATGTGGGCTCACTTTTAATTTATTTCTCCGCGGGTTTCTGAAGTCATATTCGGCGGTTCCGCGGCCTTCACTATACTCTTGGTATTGCGATAATACACATAATATGGAATAAATCTATTAATAGAGATAATTGACGACAGAATTAATTAAATGAAGTAATCAATCAAAATATAGATAATGAGTGAGGTATTAATTGTCGGCCAAGACTTACATTGAAGATGACGACCAGGAGGTCCATCGTGTATATGACAGGCGTTTCCTCCACTTTCGAGTCATTCTTCCCGACAGAGCTCTCGGTCTTAATCTCCGGCTATTTTACGAAAAGAATTTGAATAAATGGTCGAAAATCTACTCAAATATAGTGAAACTCATTAATTATTCAAATGAAGAGATGATTGGCCAATAGATCCCATGATAGTAATGATAATCCCAATAATTCATCTCAAATTACATCATTCTCTCAATTTTGTTATCAATATTTAATTGTTTGCTAAAAATATGTGTCATATGATTAGGTTTTATATCAATCTATTTATCATTTGAGTTATATCTCGAAAGCATCTCCTCTTTCAAAGAATATTCTATGAATAGTCATTATTTATTTTGCTATCATGGGATTCTTCCAACAATTATGTGACTTTTCAGCCAAAAGGTTTTATATTTTATCGAATTGTTTTTGATCTAGAATTTGATATTAAAGGTGTTTTGTCTGATATAGTGATGATAATCATGTTTTTGGTTTCCAATGTTTACAATATAGTATTTAAAAATATTCCATTTTGAGCTAGTTAATCATTTGATATTATAGCGAATTTCCAAGAATAAATCTATTAGGAAAGGTAAACATAGTGGGAGTATCACAAAGTGCTGAAAGCAAACAAGTTTGTTTCTCTTTTTTTATTCTTTCTGATAATAAAAATGAAGTCTTTATTATCAAAGTTTCAAAATTCTCGGTACGGATCGTCTCATAAGAGGCCAATGAATAACAATATTGTAAGATTGAAATCGAAACGAATCGACTCTAAGGCTAAGAAACTGTGGACGGCTTTGATTTGATCACTCGATCCATTTGGGAGACAAAGAGACTGCAAATCCTATTCTATGCCAACCAAATGGTGGACCTATTCTAGGGATGAGCTGACTATTAGATCGCCAATACTTCACTCAAATCGCAAAACTTCCATAACATTAGAACTGAATCCTAAAAAGCAATTTCGTTACGAACTCTCCGACGACTTAATACTATATAAAATAATTTTAGGAAAGTTTTGTCATTCAATTTGTTTGAATGTTTGGCCAAATGGTCGCAAATCTTAGTAAAACTGTGCAAATGTGTGAATCCGGTCCACAATTCTCGAGAAACGAATCCTTTGTTTCGACAGAAGAGAAACAATTTCTGATTTAATATAAGACCCGATTCACTGAAAATATTTATTTTAATGCATTTTTTACATAAAATTTATGATATTTTGCTGTGAAATAGATTTTTCTTTATTCTGAACGGAATAACATTTTTCTAACATAAACGCAAATTTGGGTCAAAACGATGAATAACTATAATAAATGAGTTAAAGATTTAAAAATTCAGTTTTCAATTAATCGGATTTTCGGTTACTTTCGGTAAATTAGTATAAAATACTGAAAGAGGGTATCAAATGAATGATGAGTTGACTCAAATCGCGTTAAATGGTGTTCAAAGACACAAAAAAAGCCGAGTAAAGACTTTTTCTTGTCTTTCGTGTCCGGAATTTAATTAATTTTCTTAGTTTTTTAGACTGAAATTCGTTTACGAAAACAATTTTTCTTAATTCAATTCGAATTCTCATAAAATGTTTTATTGAAATATATTTTTAACGAAATATTCAACAAAAAAGTTTTGTTACGAAACTAAATAACGGCACAAAAGTTTCATCACTTTCTCAATCGGATTCTTATCTCAATTTCCTTTCGGACCAGAATTTCGTTTCGCAATCGTTCTCATACTTCGCATACTTGAGTGACAGACAGAGAAGTCTCAGAAGACATACCTTGAAGAAGAAGGCGATGTTAGAGAAGACCACTTCCATCACTGTAGTCAATGAGACGACGAATATCCACGGAATCAATAGTTTTTTGCTTTCCTTTAATTAAAGTTAACAATCAATTAGTGATTGCACTCAAAACAAGACAATCAATGGTCAAAATTTAATTAAAGCCAAAGAAGTGAATATCACTCACAACGCAAAGTCCGACGATTAAGAAGACAGAAACGATGACACAGAAGATGGACAGCACTACCATTACTGACGATAATATCAAAAGTGCTAAATAACACAATTGGCAAGAATTGGGTAATCAGTTAAATGAGTTACGACTTAATAGCCCTTAAATCGAGTTATTCTTAAACCAAATCAAAAGAGACGGTCGACGACAACGCCTGACCTTTCGTTATATTAATACTAGAACTGAGGCAAAGGTAGTGATCGAAGTGGTTATCGACCTTTTGATTGATCTCATGTGACAAAGCCCTCTACGACAAAGTCGTGACCCATTGTTCCACACCATTCACCTACACTTAATCCATGCCTTCAATTGTGTTCGTCGACAAAACTTTTAGATAATATTTCTATAATTATTTTTCGATTCAATGCTTTTGAGATTATTATAAGTCTTAATAAAATAGTTTTTTTATGGAAGAATCCAATATTCAAATTATTTCGGATTCTTTGTGCACTTTATTTCAGCTCAAGTTTACACTCATTTGCATAAAAAAAATTCTGTTATTTGACTACAATTTGTCTGCAAATATAATCTCTGAATCGATAGCATAAGAATAAGGATGTTTAAAATTTTAAGATTTCTATTTTCAAATTATTTTAAGTTTTAATCTTGCAAATCTTAAACGCAATATCAGAGATTTGATGTAACCAAGCGATAAAATTAAACCGTATTCTGATATAAGAATTTCGAAATTATAATATCTTAAAACTTCAGTTAAATCTAAAATAGTGTAAAATTTCATTAAAAAATATAACTTAAGTTAAAATATAAATTAGTTTTAGACGAATCCCTACCGACGGGTATCGAGTCGTGAACATAGAAAGAACCGCCGGCGACCACAGCCATGTGAAAGACCTGGAGTGGATGTAAACATAGGTTAAGTAGACATTGATATATCAGGTAAAACAATAATTTATGAAAATTAACAAAATTCGTGGAATTTAGTGACCAAAACCTCATCCGAGGTCAGAGGAAGTAAGCCTTAACTCTGACCAAGACTAATTTAATACTATTATTTGTTCGTAGCAAACGATAATTTGATCTTGCGCAATTCAATTAAGGTAACTTGATTTTTATTTTACGATCTAAACTCATTATAGTAGAAAATATATCGAGTTTTGTAAGACTACCTGTCCTTCAAGACTAGAATATCACTGATTCGCTCTCAATAGCTGTCCATTACTTAAATGATTTAGTCTTCAGATCTAATCTCAATCAATATATTCTCATTATTATTATGTAATAAAATCTGATTCATAGGAATTAATTTAAACGTAATGCCAATTCAGGCGAACCCACGATCGCCCACTAATTTGATTTGTATTCACTAAATGGCTATTATTTATATAATAAATATGCAAATTATATAACAAGAAAGCAAAAGATTCTCTTTCGACGAAGATCTGGAAGGTTTTGTAAAAGCCTTATACAATAAAATGTTTCGAGAATTCTTAGATAAATTGAGAACTTGTTTACCGTTTGAAACGTTTCCTATCTTTAAGTGAAACTTGAATTCTAAACTAAGCAAGATATAAATATAAAGATGATTGTTTTTGCTTTTCTTGTTCTCTGTCTAGAGTCTAGACTATAGACTATCAGAAATAAGATCAATAATGTATTTTTCAATATCAGCTACGATAATAAAACTAATTGAATTAGTGTGCGAAAACTTGTCAAAATCAATTCCTGTTCCCTCCCTTGTCCCGCAATATCAATCCCGTTCCCTCCTATTCACGTATTATTGTTATTTAAAGAGGTTTATATTTAATTTTGGAGGGAATTTACGACATTTTATGGGAAGGGAAATTTTAGGGGAATCAGATCTTCAACAGGATTCCCGGATACCTCTTGTGTTTCGAAAAATCAATCCCATTCCAGTGAGGGAGGGAGGAATTGAGGAATGGTAAAACCCTTTTCGCTCACTAATTCAAATATCTTATCTCTCATAGAATTTAATATTAAAACAATTTATTTTAATTTTGTTTTGCTTTGTTGAGATGAACATACACAAAATTCTAATTGAAATAACAAGTTTAAAAATAAAACAGAAACAATATTTAGACTTTATCGATAATATTTTCCATTATTCAATTATTTTACAATCATTAATATGCTTATATTTTGTCATGGTTATTTTTATCACCATTTTTAGTTTCTAGTAAAACGTTTTTTAGCCGAAACGATATTCGAGATCATCTCTAAGACTATTTCAGTAAAAATATATTTTTATAAATGCTTTCAAAGAAAATATTTTAATTTTTGTTTTAAAAATATGTAAAAGTTATAATTTTTGGGAATTCTATTTAAAATTTTGAAAATAATTCTGAAATTTTGAAATAAAGAAGAATCGATGGATCAGTGAATACATTAGATATCATTCAGCAGTGATCAACAAGGGGGTCAGCCATATAACCCTCCCTGAAGTCCGAGTCAGACATACCCCCCTGGCGCCCTCCGCGCGCCGGCAATTTTTTATTGCTTCATTTTTTTGAAATTTTAGAAAATTTTTACTAATTTTTTTTTTCAATTTTTACGAAATTTTGGCTAAAAATTTTCTAAAAACACGTGAATTTCCTTAAAAATCATGAATTTTTGGTAAATATTAGAAAAATTAGACTTGAAAAGTACCCAAAAATGTAATGACAAAAATTTCAGACTTTTCCCATTGAAATAACATTACGGGGCAAATAGGGGTAAGAACAACGTCAAATTTTTTTGAATGCTCCACAGGGCTGACCCCCTCTGAGGTCGAGTCGAGGGCAAACACTCGAAGACAAACCGGGGTTAAAGCGGACGAGACTTGACTTTATTGCTCGGAATCAATAATATTTGTGATAATCATTATCCTCGTTGTGAACACACTTTACTTCGACACTAATTCAATTAAATTTTCGGTTCAATAAAACTAATCAGTTTTTATATCCTCTCACAGGAGATGATGATTAGACCCCGAATATGATACGATGGGAATCAAAGGACATTATCTAAGTATCATGGTAATTTGATAATTTATGATAACATAAAAATTCAAGTATTCAATCGATTTTATGGCCATATTTTAATATCTTGGCATTTAATATAAACTTCAATTAATAGATTAATAAATCAAAACATCTCTAATAAATTGAAACCACGCGAAAAATAATTAATTCATCACTCGATGGCATTATATTAAGTTTAAACCGAAGACATATTTTAATCAGAGCTCAAAAACAAGAGTTAATCAAAGTTTTCTCTCCCGAGACCTGAGATTCGATCGCATATCACATGTCGTAAGCGATAGAAACTAAACTAAAAACTTCTTCAACCGAGAGATTCGACGAAAATATTTACTCTTTAGTTGGAATAAATCGAAATAAGAATATTCTTCTATCGATACTAAACGAAAATATTAAATACATTCCGATTGAAAATCGAAATAAACTTGTGATCAACTAATTTAATATCAGTTTAGATGCGAAAAAACGGACAAAACATGTAATATAGCTCTGAATCGGAGTCTAAAAGCTTTTGCAAAACTATTTCATACTTACGTGAAATTCCAGACGTATTTCGAAACTACAGAATATTCTGCTTAAGTATCATATTCTCGAATAAATTCGATTTTTTCCTTCTCGAGAGTCAATCTGTTCAGACCTTTAAGTGATTTAATCAGATTTTTTTTTCTTGAAATTGAAACACATTTTTCATTGCGTTTAATAAAATTTTATTCAATTGTCGGAAATTTTTTTCTTAGAATGGAATTCAGCCCTCAAAGTGAAAAATTATTCATTTGGAGCCATGTTATCAAATGTAAGGAGACTATCATGGGTTTTCTCACTATGGGCAATTGTTTTTACTCATTCTTATATGATATAAGTTATATCTTAGCTAACAATCGACTCTCCAATAGATTATTTGGCATTTTCTTTGGATATTCTTATCTGAGATTTTAATGAAAAGGTAGAAAAGGCAGAGTACAGGCGGAGGAAAGAGAACAGGTGTTGTACATAATGAGAGGATAGACACCATTCGGATGAAGAGTTTTCTTCTAATTAGTAATTACTATTCATCGCAACTCTTGTATTGCTATTCAACTAAACTTAGTCTAATTTTCTTAATGAAAGGATTCTTCTATTCGAAAGTTAACGAAATAATAGTGATTCCAATCATAAAGATAAGGTTTCCTTAATACATATTACACTCGCGGATAGTAATAAAAAGGAGAAACAATTATTTTAGGAAATATCTTATTAAATATTTGAAAGGTTTCTTTTGGACCAGGGCTTCTCAGCTTTCAAATGTAACAAGCGTATCTTCTGAATGGAATGATAATGCAAGAATGTCATGATAAAGAACTGATAATGTACATAGTTCTCTCAAATTAGTGTTGAAATAAGCTAAGGCACCGAAAACCGTCATGGCAGTTTACGTGGGCTTTTTATTCCGGAAATTCTGGTGTTAAGCGAGATATTCGATCAGAAAATGAATTCACGTTTTCATTTCACATACTATTTATTGTGAAATATGGTTTCAAACGAGAAATGCGTTGAATCACAGAATTCTCAACAGAATTCAATTCAATTTATAAATAAAATCTGAAAATATTATTAATAACGGCTAAGAATCACGCGATTTATTACTTTCGACGAATGTCGAGGTATTATCAGAAGAAAGTTTGATAACACATGAGTTCTCTCACATCAGGTCTTTTGTTAAAAGACTTGTTTTATTTATAACCGTTTGGAAAATTGAGACATAAATTATAAAATACTGAGCGAACGAAAAGTTATTTGTTTTAATATAATATTAAATAATTTTTTTGATATTATTTTTGGAAACAATTTTCAAGTTCACTAAAATTAATTCATATATAAAGTTTGATTTATTTGGTTATTCACTCCTTTCTGTAAATATTGAGTTCATTAAACAATTTTTAATAACATTTATCGCAAAAGTGTTCATCGATTTGAAGAAAATTTTGATATTTGCCGAACAAATTATAATTTTCGGTTTTTAGATCACTTGACTTTGAATAACAATGGGTTTATTTAATACGATTTGAATAAATTTTGAATACTCTGTAAACACTTTTAATAGATATAAATTCGTTTGAATTATAAGTGTTTCGCGAGAAGTCTCCCAAAGAGTCACTGACTCTCGAGTTTTGAGAAAATGTGATAACTCTTGAGATTTGAAATTCATTTAAAGCCTTTGTCTTAATATTTATCTCTAAAGAAATGGCATTGTTTTCAAAACTACAATTGAATTCTCAGTATTCGCTAAATGAACTGAAATCCTCTCCAACTGACTGACAATTGAACAGAATAAGTGAAATAAACTGAAAATTATTGTTGCATAACATGGTTTCAAAAATATCTGAATTATTCAAATAAATTCTTTGATCAGTTTCGCTGAATTAAAAGTTCAAAGTTTTAAAAAAAACTTCGGCGCAAAACATCTAAAGAATATTTTCGGTATAAAAATTTCGAAAACATTTCGCAATTTTTGTTTTCGAAATTTTTATATCGAAAATATTCTTTAAATGTATTTGCGCTCAAGTTTTATAATTATAATTAAATTTAGAAATTATATATTTCGAAAATATATTGGGTAATAGTGGGCAAAGTGGGAGAATGTTACGAAAGAGTGAATGTAAAACTTACCAGAGTGAAAATTCCGATAATGAAACAACCTCTCCTCAAAGAGAAACAGTAACAGTAGGACTGAAGTATAGTCATTCCGATTCTGTGATTCTTGTAATCAATTTGTAATCGCTTTTTCGTGCAATGCTTTTCACGCAATCATTATATCAGAAGAAGAGTACAATTGAAGGCAAACTTTCAAAACGAATCAATCATTTCCATAGAAACATATTATTAGTTTTTATTTTGAACGTAAACTTCAATAAAATTGTTTGAATCGAAGAATTCACTCAAAGAATAATTGAAACATTCGAAGAATTTTTAAGACTTTAGGACAAAATATATATTAAAAGTTAAAAAAGAATACAATTATAAGAAAATAGTAATAACTGAGAGATAGAGAGAATCGTCGGAAAAGTGTTTGCTTAAGGAATTAAAAAACTATATATAATTGTCTTAATATATCTTATTTTGTGTCTAACAATGAAAGCCTTATTCCTAACTAAGCCTTTCATATCTATTCCTTAAATGAAAGCATAGAATCGCTTTGGGTTTATATCGTCGGAAGAGTGAAGTGATGTAAGGCCTCAGACCTGAGCCAACGGTTGGCTCTGATGTGCAGACACTCTCTATTGGATTCCGATTGCGTGCTCTGCTCTGCGATTCTCACATATGCTCTGCTCTGAGATCACACTTTCCGTGCATTAAGGCTGACGATAGCTCTCCTTTGTTCTCCTCTTCAGCCTCTCCTTCCCTCTCATCGGCCTCTCCTGAGCTTCTCGTCCAGAGCTACCACTTCTACCACTACTTCAATGAACATCCAATTTATTCTCTCATCAAATAATATAACATTTTATGCGTTTTTCTACCAATTTATGAACTTTTTCTAATTTAATTCACCTAATAATAGGTCGAAAACCAAATGTTTTCCTCGAATATTAGAATAAATGTTTTTCGAACTTCACTCGAATTATTCGATTTGTTTATTATTCTTGGAATTCTCTAAAAATAATATTTTCAATATTAATACTTTCGGTTTAGAACTCTTTGTTATATAGACTTCTGTTAACTAAATAAATACAAATTATTGTCAATAGGTTTGTGGCAGATATGTTGTGATAACTTGATTCTAGATTGTAATCAAGTTTCACACAATTGTCTAATTTCTTAGACATGGGATGAATGACGAGGTGATCGGATTCCATAACAGTTCCAATAGCTGTCATATATTTGTTCACAATATTAATAATCATCTGATCTGATCATAAGATCTGTTCAATTGTCGTCTTCAGTGGTATCTTAACTTCAATTACGACCGACTCTTTCGAGCATTACTTAAATGACTTGATATAAACACTTCGATTGTTTTTATTGTTTATCAAAGTCTTCGCCAGTCTTTAGACAGAAACCCATTTTCGAGACAATATTCAAAGGATTTTCCGTTTAGATAAATATTGGATTCACTTTTCTCGAGGAATCTCAAGAATTGAAAAATATTTTCAAAAATAAACTGCTTTTGTGTTCAGTCGTGTCCTTGTCTGAGATCATTCAATGGTTCACTTTGAAGGCATATATTTTCAGGCATGAATTAAAAAAGGTTTTGAGAATTTGTTTCATTCAAGTCGTGACGATAAACAGAATTTCAGCGAAAATTCTAAAAAATATTTATTAATAGGCTTTAAATAATGGCTTTTAGTTAATGGAAAAACTGGCAAACATTACATACATTACAGACTTCATCAATAGATTAAAAATACATTAATCAATATTTAATATTAAAAAACCCTTTAATTAATTAATATAAATCCTGTTTATTAGGATTAATGTCTGAAAATTCTGTTATTTGTGGATTGAATTTAATCTAAAATGTTTAAAGTTATGAAAATTTGATTCGAGACTAGATTTTATTCGATTCAATACTTTTTGGAAATTAGGAAATAAATGATTTATTGAGAAAATGACGGCTCATTTATTTTTATGGCAGTTATGGATCTGATATTTGGTCAGTCATGTCATCCATGGTTTAAATCCCTGATCAGAGATAAGGATATAGTTCTAAATCCTCAAAACTGAAAGTTGTTTTCAGTCATTGTTAACATTTATTTTTCAAAAAAACAAAAATTCAAACAAAAAAATCCATTCATTTTAGATTAGCCTAGAATTCAATGCTTTGTTTTCATAAAAAATACTATTCAAGACATTAATTAGAGTTATCGAGTGAACGACAAAAGATTTCCGGACGAAAAACAGCCGAAAAGCCGAAGAATTGCTATTAAAGTTGAAATTAATCAAAAATTTCTGATAACAATGGGCTCACAGAAGGGGTCTATCATTAGTTAAGGTCTTTAGAGCTAAATAGCTATCAATTGTTAATTAATTAGAACTAATTATGAGTTTAATTGAGTTACAAATGAGAGCTAAACTAAACTTATTATTCGCCAAATATTTTAGACAAAACTAATTGATTGTAATTAAAAGCAAAACGAAATCGATTTTCGGCTCTTTTATACGGAAAAATACAAAAAGGGTTTTAAATCATTGTAACTTTTTATCTCCAAATACTATCTGAAAGTGACTTCTTTTCCCTAAACAATGAAATATTGGCTAAAATTTTTCAATTATTTGGATATGAATTATAATTTCGTTCCCCTTTCCGACTGAATTGAGTTTTATTGAAACACATTGTGTTATAATAACTATAAATCTCTTCTGAGGACAGACTTTTAAGTAGTTCTTTGAACCGAAGAGTTAGAGAAGAGTTATACTGAGCCTGAGTTGAGAACTCTGTTCGCTCTTATCATTAGAGCTGGGATTCAGTTCATCCGAGTTTGTATTGTTATCCTTCTCTGCCATTAGTTGTCTCAGCGATGGCCTCATCTGATCTCTCAATCAAAGTCTTAGTTCTTCGGCACATATTATAACAGTTCACTAATTGATCGGATGATTGAAGTATAGAAAGCATCAAAACTTTGTTTGAGACGTGATTTCGCTTTAATATCAATACAAACACCAATCGATTGGTTTGTTTGCGAGCAAAGGATGCGAACAAACAATCCTTTGTCGACGTATTGCCTATTCATTTGACTTCTGTTCCCGTAGTCAAGAGTCAAGACAGCTGTCAAATGAGCGTTCCTTCCGATCGGAGACCAAATGATGGCAAAGAAACAAAAAACTCGGACAATAATCGTCTCAATGTTTGCTAATTTAGTCCAATTATCTTCAAACAAAACTTATGTAACGTTTGATAACATTTTGAGAAACGTCTAATGGGTTTACAAATTATACGTCCGGTGATCGCAAACAGACGTTATATAAGACAAGAGATATAACGAAAATAAAGTAATTGTTTATTCGCTTAAATATTTAATATCCAGAAACAATTGTCTCAAAGCATTTACTCTTGAATCGAGTCATTAATTAGGAGAACTAATATTTATAAACCAGGAACAAAATTTTCATCTCTTATCCAAAACAATCTAGATAATGAACGCATAATTGAGCAAGTTGCTTTTGTTTTGATGGAAAATTCTTAGAATCAACATCATTAGAATAAATTATCATGGGATTACCTCGATTCTAATATTTCAAAACAGCTCAAATTCGTTATTTAACAAGCAATTTGTGTTTCTTAGAAAAAGAATAAAAAGTATAGACTTTACTGATGTTTGTCTTCGAGACATTCATCGAAACCAATTTGTTGAAGAAGTGGAACAATTGTTTGAGTTCTTTGTAGTTCAAACTATAATTGGTTAATGATTTAGATTACAAAACATTCACTCATTTCTGGTTAGGTTTGAAAATCAGTGTTAGTTATGCCAAACCTTTAAGAAAAACTTCTTTAAAAGTCAGACAAATCTAGTTTTGTTCTCATTTCAAATAATTTTTTCTTTCAATTCATTTCAAAACCCAAATCAAAGAGTGATATAACGAACGATACCTCGTCTGAAAAAGTATTCATCCTTTTCTCTCCAGTTATGAAACGTTTTGCACATTTTATTTTGGCTTTAAGTGTCAATAGTTTAGTGGTTTTATCGCAAGATAAGCCCCGATTCTCAATAGGTTTGGGTGTTTTGGCGCCGAGTTATTCACAGAAGTTTGCTGGCAATGGACGGCTAGACTTTGACCAAGATAAAAATGGATTCTCCTACAGTCTCAATAATGTTCCCCACGGAACCTCAGGGTCTACCACATCCTATCAGGTTTGTCTTTATCTTCTTCATCATCTTTTTCACTATAGTTTGTGTCGAAAAACTGCAATAACACAAGACTAGGGCCCAGAGATAACTGGAGCCCGAGGTTATCTTACCCTAGTTATTATTTTAGAACCCAGAGAAAGAATGCCTACCGATTGTCTACCACAGAAATGTAGAAGGTTAAAACGATTTGAATCTTCATTATTCTAGCGACAAATCGTTTTAATATTTTCGATTCCTTGACAGACAATCCCTTTTTCTCCGGGCTCTAGCACTAGATTTTCTTTACCCACATTTTTAACTGATTACACAAAAACCATGTTTGAAAAAATATTGTGGACATAAAGCCAATAAAACAGAACTTTTATTGCATCTTGATAAATAGAAAATTAATACTCAATTTATATTTATATAAATTTATATTCCAAAGACATTCTAAGCGTCTGTTTGTTTATAAACTGAATTCAAGTCTTGATTTGATATCCAATACCAAAATGAAATCGAAGACAAACGAAGAATTAATTCTAGCGTTTGCTGCAAAAGGTGTTTGTTTAGAGTACAGGTGTTCCTTATCTGACAATTATTTGGATTTGTTGTTGTCCTAACAGTAATGCGATTTTTTGTTGATTAGTTCTGAAAGAATGGATTTCGTGTCCGTTAGAGCAAAGAATCGGAAGCCAAGAATATTTATTGTTTCAAACTTTCGTTACAATAATTCTGTTATATAAATAAAATATAAGTGCTTTCCTTCGGTGACGATAAGTGTGCTTATCATTGAAGTAATGAATCGGTTTTTGGTCTTTGATATTAAACCAAATGAGAAATTATTCTGATTGTAATTAAATATCGACCAAAAGGTGAACTTTTTTCTCTTGAAAGACACCAATCATTGCATCCATTGTTGAAATAAATAATTTGAACAAAAGCATTGTTAAAGGATAGGCATTAGTGGCGATCGAACCACTAAACCATTAAATTGTATCAATGGATGCATTGAAAGTATGCGAAGGACAG
>JAQGAJ010000135.1:0-20522 GCA_034689365.1 Liebstadia similis | reverse complement strand
TGTTTGGGCGAAAAGTTAGCGATCGCTGACTTATTCCTAGTTTTGGTCCGATTTCTCCAAAAGACATCCGACTATGAACTAGTTCTTCATATGGAAGCTGTGGACCCCCTCTATCCCGACCCTGATATCATTGATTTCTTTGAAATCTATCACAAAAATTACAAAATATCATTAAATAAGAAATAATTTTGATTATAATATTTTAGGGTTAGCTTTTGCCCGATTTAAACTTCCGATTTGGGCGGTCGAAACCCCAACCCAAACCACAATGTTGAATCCCACCAATAGAAACAAAGACAATATAGAGAAATTAGTTAAATCGTGTACACTGGGGATGTGCTTGTATCTTTATTAATATTAGTAATTAAAATGTATTATTACTTAGTTCTAATTAAGACATAAGAAATACAATAATAGACAGTAAAGTGAAGAATAAGCATAAGAATACCGATTTGGAAATTACTGTCACTCAGTCTGAGAGTGCGAATTATAATCGAGATATTATCCTCGGAATTATAAGCGGATGAACCCATCATTAGTTCAATATTCTTGAACAACATTTCCGAATCAATTTTGTCCGACGAGAAGACTTCTAACAACTTTTCTGCCGGTATTAACGACAACAAATCTGTTTCGTTGACTTCGGGTCCGTATGAGCACCGGTCGAAGCCATAGACGTTGACAACACTGGCCTCGAAGGCGAACCGCATATTGTCCAGGTATGTGAACATTTGGAATAAGCTGTTCATTTCGTGCATTGGTGGTGATATTCCTGGATAATCATGGGTTTAATTTTAACAAAGATGATAAACTGTAACTAATCCTCACCAGAGAAGAGCATCTGAGGAAATAACATTGTTATCCCTATGAAGATCACTGCAGTCGGGTATTCGGGAATTGCGGCACTGATCATAAAACCGAGTGCACTGCCATTGATTGACAACAGAATGAATATTAAGAGATAGTTGAAGAGACGCCACGACTGTTCCCAATACTGGTTGGTCATGAAGAACATGATAAGTGATCCGATGTTAGGCAACACTAGATTGACGGCCAATTCGCACAACACTTTGGACATGAAGTACGAGAACCCGGAATAATAACCGTTTCTATATTCCTGTACCAGAATTTTGATTATTGAATTTCAAATTTACCATTGATTACAGGTTACCTGAAGAAACACATTGAACTCTAGTGGGAAAGTTAGAAGAACCGGCATAATAGAGGCAATGAATGCAAAATAGGACGCAAAACAAATGAGACAAAAGTTGTTTCCGATCTGAAGTCCAACTTCTGCCCACTTCTTCATCATATCCTTTCCCGGTTCTAAAGCAAACTCGTTATAACAGCCCGAATACTGTCCACTCTCTGAGCCGAAGAGCAGACTCAAGAAAATAGCATTTATTGTGTAATTCATTATTCGGAACATAAGATTGTATGGATTGCGAACCATAGTTGTTAATGACCTATAGGTAAATTATATAATTTGTAACTCGGTGTGACCAATACGATCAATTTCCAAGATTGTTTTAAACTAAGTTTTAATCACCTCTGTGT
The DNA here is from genome assembly GCA_034689365.1 of Liebstadia similis. Classification (NCBI taxonomy): domain Eukaryota; kingdom Metazoa; phylum Arthropoda; class Arachnida; order Sarcoptiformes; family Liebstadiidae; genus Liebstadia; species Liebstadia similis. Next base: position 18,965 of record JAQGAJ010000135.1, on the reverse strand, counting down.
TAGAACCAGGATATCACTGATTGTATTGTAGCGACGATTCCTTTTAATGGCAGATCCATTGTCTTTACATTTGTTGACCTCTATTTTGACGATAGTGGACAACACCGACAGTCTTTCGACGCCATACTCTTTGGACGCGATCTCCAGAGCGAAGTCAGCGATACTGAAAAATGACGGACAGTTAAGGCCATACTCTTGGAATGTTGTGTTCATGTCTTGAGGTGGACCGCAGTAAATAGACTGACCATCGCGTGAAAGCAAATAGATTTTGTCAAAAGCTTTAAATACTTTGGCCGACGGCTGATGAATGGTCAGCATTATGGCCACCGGTTCTTTGCCTTTGATAACATGTATAAGAGTATCGATCAGATGCTGAGTCGTCGCCGAATCCAAACCACTCGTCGGTTCGTCCAGTATTAGGACATTAGGTTTGGACACCAGTTCTAAACCAATAAGAACTCTCTTCAGTTGTCCGCCCGAACACCGATTGGCCCGAGTGTTGGCACAGCTATTGAGCATTAGTTTGTCGATCACATTGTTAGCGATCATCTGGTGGTCGGACTCGCGTTTGTTCTTCAGTTTTGAGGCAAATATAAGCGATTCCTTGACTGTCAATCGCTCTAAGATATAGTTCTCTTGGACTACAAACGCGAATTTGATCTAAAAATATGAATTAGTGAATGAATTATTTTGGAACTGATCTTGGCTCACATCTTGAGATGGTTCCAATGTAATAGAACCACTCAGACCAGTCTTTCTTTGACCCGAGATGCAAGAGAGCAAGGTAGATTTGCCACATCCCGACGGCCCCATCACTCCAGTGATTTGCCCGCTATCGAAATAGCCGTAGACCTTGTTTAGAATAGTCTTAGTCAAGTCATTTTTAAGAACAATCTTGTTGTAACTATCACTCAAATAACTACCACGACTAGCCCTGTACACAAGATTCTTCCAGGTGATCCTGAATGGCTGTATATTCTGTTTCTTCTTCATCTTAGCTAGATCTACTTTGGAATGGACAAAATCATTTATTTCGGACCGATTCCCCCAAAATATATAACAAGATTATTAATTTTTATGGAATTTTATTGAAATATTACGAAATCATTGATCGTTAATTGATAATTGTCGTGATATCCAATTCTATGATTGTTATATGATCAAGTTCAAGTCAAATATTGATTTTGTGTCCTTGCTAATTGTTTGCATTGTGTGAATATTGATCAGACTTGATCTTTCAATTCAATTTATTTGAAAACCAAAAATTTAAATACCCTGGATATTGATTGACTTCAACGATGTGCAGATGAGGTAATAATCGCGTGATCTTTGTATTTAACTTGATTTTCATTGTTTAAGATTTAATTTTCGTTATTTTCCGTATAATTATAATTACAATTACTTTAAGTTCGTTTGCACTTCATCTCAATGTATATAAATTTTACACTTATTTCTAAACAATTTATAATTTAAAACTTGAGATGATTTTCACAAAATTAACAAATGATTACTAAGAAAATGGTTGAACAAAATCAATTAAGCATAAAATAGTGTCATTGTCAATATAATTGAGCAAGATTAGGCTTTCCATGTTGAAATGGAGGTATTTCAGGTCCAACAGGAAAATTTTCAATAATAATAGATTTCTGATATCATAGGATAGAGGGGTCGATAGGAAAGAGGGAAAGGAATGGTTTCATAAAATGTATTGTATTTTAATAAATAAAACGATTCAATAGTTTGTTGATTACAAATAATTAATTTAGTTCTTTTGAAATAATTATAAACCAAATTAAATATTGAATTCAAACATTTGTTTAATTAGTTTTGAGATAAAATTTAAATACAATTTAAAGACAATTCGTGACTAATATAGAGACAAATGATTGCATAAAATATTATTTTCATCTCTTTTTTCTCAATTGATTTGTGAATTAAATTCAGTGTTCATTCAAAAAGTGTTGTGAAAAACGATTAACAATTGATTTGATTTAAGTTATAATTCGATAAATTAAATAATAATAATAATAATAATTAGAATTCAATTACAATTATATTATATTTGTGAATCTCTGCCGTCTATAGGCCTATGACTTTGTCTCAGGCACTATAGACCAGAGGTTGACCCGTCGGTCGAAGGAACAGGTGAACAGGTGTTGGGGCTGTTGTTGACTGCTCGGAGACTGTGACTGAGAGCCGGTCTGTCGGCTGAACGCACAACAGGTCACCATTCGGTCGTGATGTGAACGCGGCAGTCGGGACACCCTCTGGCCAAGTGACAGGTCATAGATCCGAACGTGTCTGTTGTCCAATGGGATGGCTATCAGGTTGTTCTCCTCGGAAACGGCGAACTTGTTTATCGGTGACTCCACGTATATTGAGGTCAATGGAGATCTCATGTTTCGCAACTGTAAGAGTGGGAACCGTTAGTTCTTAATGTTCTAATTAAAATGTCAATGGAAAGGGATGGCCGATAAGGACTGGACTCCCATAGAGTGCAAACATTAATAGTAATTCCAATTAATATTCCATATTATCTCAAAAATCAATTCATTTCCCACTTATTGGCCATCTTTGACGACTCCTCCCCCGCAACGGCACACTTACGTCCCACACTTTAACGGTCCGGTCGTCGGCCCCTGAAATCACTTTATCGGTTCCCAAAAACGAGGCCGACATCACTGACTCAGTGTGTCCTTGGAATACACTAACGGAATGTATAGTATCTCTGAAGTCCCACAATCGGAAAGTCGTGTCGTGAGAAGAGGTAACTATTAGTCGGGTTGACTGATGAGCGCACACGTCTGTCAGCTCCTGGTCGTGACCGGCCAGTTGTACGACCAGTTCCCCGGTCTGGTAATCATAGATGTTAGCGGTTCGATCCCACGAGGCGGTCACGCATTGGTCGGCTCCGGCGATCCAATCGCAAGAGATAACAACCCCGAGATGACCGGTCAGTTCGCAAAGTGGGCTTTTGATAATCTGCTGCTGCACTGCCGGCGAATCTTCACTCAATTCCTGTATGTCCTCCGGCTCTGTATTTCGCTGTAAAAGAGGAAAAGTATTGAGTAATGGATTTGAGGAAAACCGTTGCGAAATCAATACATAATCCAAATTAGGTCTCCATATATGGGAAGTTCCGTCGCCGGCGGCAGTCATTATGAGGTCATAATTGGGATGAAATTTAACGCAATTCACTGAACATCCCGTATGTCCGGTGTATGTGACAAATGGGACACAATTGGCATCCATTTTGGTCACATCGCAGACACAGGCCGTCCCGTCTGTGCCGAAGACATGTGTTAAGAACAGAATAGACTGACAGATGACTTACCGGCCGAAGCGGTCGCAATCAACTGCTTCTGATTCCTGACCGCAGTTGTGATATACCAGAGGCCGTCTTTATGCCACTCATACCTACAGACCAGATGTCCCGAAGCGTTGGGCCCTTTGAAGAGATTACGTCCCGAGGCCTTCAACTTATAGGTGGACTTGATTTTGGCCGAGAGTTGGGATGCGGTGACCATTGAGTCTCTCTTAACAGAGCTGACGGACAACTGTTTTAATACTTTGTTTGTGCCGTCCGGTTGAGCGCCCGCTCCCGAAGAGAGGATCAGTTCCTCTAAGGTCTCGATTCGCTCCTTAACTGTAAGGAAGAGACTGGTTATGGTCTGAGATTAAGGAAAGGATGACCAGGTTCTCAACTAGATGTTAACCAAGTTATTAGTAATAAAACTGATCGTCAAAACAGGAAATATCTATCAAAATATTAGATTAGATTAATTATAATAATTAAATCATTACTTATATAAAACATAAACTAATGGAGACATTGATAAAAAACCTGATGAAAAGGTAATCGCAATTCAAATATATTGCTTGATTAATATAAGTTGTGTTTATCCAGATATTTAATTACTGGTGTAGATGTAGTGATATTTTTCATTTCAAATTCTTGACAAGGTGATAACATATTTACTCTAGATACAATTGAGAATGACCTTCAAATGTCATTCATACTAACTCAACAAGGTTAATAGGTAAATAGGTATGCAAATTCAATTTAGCAAGATGACTTGCTTGTTTAGTGTTTGATCATTTGACAGATTCAAAGATGAAAAGGTAAATGAGGAAACATTTTGAAACAAAAGGAAAAAATGTAATAAAAATCATGGAAAATCTCATCCAAAGGGAAATTCTATTAAAAAAAAGGTGAATTTGAGTTTAAAAACCGGTTGAAAATGATTGAAACTTATCTAAACATAAATCACTTTCACTTTTAATCATATATTTGTCGTAAAATTGATTAAAAGGACAATAAATGGATAAATAATAATGATCTAGATTATGATAAAGTACTCACGGGCGACATTCTCACTGATCAGACCATCAAATTCTTTGTCGATTTGGTCGAAGAGATGGTGTAATCGATGTCTATATTATTGATCATTAAAATTACAAATTATTGATTTTAAAAAATAGATTTCAAAAATTAATTATCGATTTTTCAGTTCAAAAACAGACCGAAAATTAAAATCAATTCAAATAAAAGTCGATAACAAGAATGCAATCAATGATTAGAGCTTTTAAATTAAATTAATTGAGTTTTAATTCTTTTGATTAGTTATAAAATAACTGATAATTAATTGAAAGTCGAGTCCAAACGGACTGTAATTTAGTCGACAATCGATGTCTTACTTGACGTTAGCGTCGTTTAGCTCTCCATTAGTGGACAGTTTAGACCGATGTTTGCCCGAAGACATGACTCCCAGAGACCGGTCAGACGCCGACAAACATCCGTACGTTTCGGTCGACAATCAAACCAACAATTAATTAACAAAACATACGTTAAGTCAATAAAAGTATTAAAAACCTATCATTTGTTTCATAACTTGTTTTCATCTGATGTTTGAGTTATCATAACTCGTATACAATAGAACTTTAAAAGGAATGAATAGGGGTTTGGCTTAGTTTAGGCTTATGTGGGCTTAAAAGGGGGCAAAAGAGGAGTCTTTAAAAGTGAAAGTGACTGTTGTTTATGAGCGACCCTTTAAATCAATGTTTGTTTACATGAGTTCGTCAACAGATGTCTCGATTGGAACCAATGTTTACATTCAATCAATGCATTGATCACTGGTTTTGAGATTTAATTTCAGTTTTAATTAATAATAATTAAGTTTTAATTAACGATGAATTGTCTTCTGAAGAAGACTTTGGGCCAGAAGTGTCTCCGATGTGGCCACGAGTTGCCGATCGTCCGCTTCAGCCGACGTAAGTCTTCGTAAGTTTTTTGAACAACTTGTTTAAGACTTTTAAACATTCTTCAGGAGTGATGTCTTCGGCCACCGAACAGATACCGGACACCAATGAAGAGATATTAGACGTGGAAAAGTATCGCGAAGATAATGGTATTAAAGTCTTCGGCCGATCAGTTCCCGATCCCATCTCATCGTTCGGTGTCTATCAATGGCCGGGAACTCTTTCCGATCGGATAATACAATTAGGGTTTTCGAGTCCGACACCCGTTCAGTCCCAGACTTTACCGGCTATTATGGCCAATAGAGATGTGGTGTCGATCGCCAGCTCCGGGTCCGGGAAAACCCTGTGCTTTGTTTTACCGGCACTCGTAAGCCATGTCTTAAACAAATTATCAATTAAAGTCTTGATTTTCAGATGAGAATATTGAGGGCAAAGTTGGATGAGTGGCCAAAATGTCTAATACTTACGCCGACCCGTGAGCTCACCCATCAAATCGATAAAGTGGTCAAAACGTTTCGGTTCGCCCGTTCGGTCTGTCTTTACGGCGGTGTTTCTCATGAGATCCAAGAGATGCTCCTAAAGAGAGCCAACCCTCACATCGTGATCGCCACCCCTTCCCGACTTCAATCAGTTCTGGAGAGAGGGAAAACCACTCTGTCTAATGTAGATTATATTGTTGTCGATGAGGCCGACCGTATGCTCAGCACCGGTAACGATATCAGTCAAGTGATGCGATTACTGCCGAAGAAGCAAACGGTCATGTTTTCGGCCACTTGGCCACCATCTGTCCGAACAATCGCAGACCAGTTCCTTAAGGATTACATTCGTATCAGTATATCTCAAAACGAATCGATGGAATCGTTAACTGTCAACAAAAACATTGAACAAACAGTCAAAGTATGCAAAGAATCGGATAAATTGGATCAATTCCTTCAATGCATCGACCAATTGGTTCCAACGATATCCGGATATTTGAAGACAATTATCTTCGTTAGAAAGAAGAGTACCGCCGATCGTTTGGTTAAAGTTCTTAAACGCCAGAGCTATCCGGCCCGAGCTCTGCACTCCAGCAAAGACCAGAGGGAAAGGGATTTTGTTATCCGAGGTTAGTCTCCATTTAAAAGTTGATTAAACGGTTGATCGGATTCTGTATTCTTAGAGTTCAGGAAAGGAACGATACCTATACTGATAGCTACCGATGTGGCCGCTCGAGGCTTAGGTAAGGCTCTGTTCTTAAGCATCTGCTCTCTAACACCCGTTGCCTATTGCCTAGACTTCAAGAACGTACACCTTATCATAAACTATGACTTTCCCTCGTCTATCGAAGATTACATCCACCGAATCGGTCGGACGGGTCGGTACAAAAACAAAGGAAAAGCCGTCACTTTCTTCACTCCAATCAATGTAATGCATAAATCAAATCTGATTTCGGTTTTGAACGAAAGCAAACAAATCGTTGACCAAAAGCTCATCGATTTAACTGAAGAATCAGACTTAGAATCGAGTGATAGAAGTGATAAAAGCGAAGACTCGGGTTATGACAGTTCCCAAGAATGTCAATCGGGTGATGACCTCGACTCTCATGAGTCGGAATCGGAATTCTCCGATAATTCTCACGAAAATTTCCATAAAAAAGATGAGAAAATCATTAAATAAATGTTATTCTGCAAACAAATTATCATTTTATTTATATTTAAATCAAATCATCATGATAATTATCAAACATCTGTTGAAATACTAATCATTAAACCATAAATAGTCTAAATTTAACCTCTATTTGTTAAAATGCGTGATAATATCGATAAAATCTTAATTTTTTGGTTTATTTTTTTAGCGAAATAGTTATTATCTTTTTCTAAAAATATCAAGTTTTAAACATCAATTGTATTTTCCATCAGGTAAATTATCAAGTAACAAGCAAGTTTTCGCTTCTATTTGATCAGTGAATTGGATAGATTCTCGATAAATGGTAAGAACAAAAGTTACTAGATCGAATAATGTCCAGTAAATTGGAATAATTTAAATTTTTAATCAATTAGCCTTGTTCATCTGATTTACTTGATTGTGAAAGTGTAAAACTGAACTTTTCAAAAGTTTATTGATGGTTAAACAATAGGAAAACTAAATTATATAAGAAATAAATAGATTTTCATTATTTCAATTGCAATAAAGTAGGTAAAAGACTATATTTGACCTTGAAATAGGTATTCTATGCAACGACTGTATTACATAATATTTGTATTAATGATAAATAACACTATTATTATTATTGTTGAGTTATTTTGATTGTTGTTGTTTTTTGGATCTACCTCATCTAGTTTAATTTAATTCAATTTATACATTTTATGTTAGTTTTGTTGTCAACACAATGAACAAGGAGAAAGAGGACCGGATTTGTGAGATATGTGGCGATAAAGCCAAAGGTATGAATTGGTTAATCATAAATACAATCGTAATTATTGTTCAAATTCTAATTACTTAAATCACCAGGTTACAATTACACAGTTCTAACCTGTGTATCATGCAAGTCATTCTTCAGGAGAAACGCATTATCTAACAAGGTATCATTTCCATTATTTCTTGACAAATTTAACCTAGTTACTTCGTAGCAGTTAACATGTCTATTCAAGAACAACTGTGAAATAACCAAGTTTACTCGGAAATTCTGTACCAAATGCCGTCTAGATAAGTGTTTTGCTCTTGGAATGGACAAGGTAATTTCAATTTGATGGCAAATTTAATCAAGGATAAACAATAAACTAGGAGCTGATCATTACCGAAGAGGAAAGACTCAATAGAAAAGAACTATTAAGTAGTTTAGAGATGAAGAACAAAACTAAATCAAAGAAGAATATATTGAATGATAAAGAAGACAAATCTCAAGAATCGACGGAAATCGACGATCAGTTCTTAACAGAAATTCTTGGATATAGTGATGTTAGCGAAGAAGAAATTGCTGTTCAGGTGAAAGAACTGGAGGAAAGTATTAGTGATAATAACGATGATAACAATGTCTCGAAGTGGGTATCGGTTCCAGTGATGAGTGACAACAACTGTTTGAACGAAATGGAAGGCAATAGACTTCAGGAACTGTTGACTGCAGTCTCGCAAATGGACTATACTTTTGGTCAATACGAACATAAACCAAGTGATGTGGTCAGAGCCGCGTGTCTTCACGGGGTAAACATGGTTTGGATCACCAAGAAATTAGTCAATTCATTCAAGGAACTGACATTATTCAATCAGATCTGTCCCGACGATCAATTAGCTCTTGTAAAGTATGGCGCCCTCGAAGTCGGTTCTATGCGACAGATAGTGGGATATGATATGCATAACAATCACTTTAGAATTCCCGGGGTATTTATAATCAGAAGATTATTTTTAAATCAACTGATCCAACATTTTTTTCTTCTAAAAGGAAACTCCAAATACAACTGTAGTTATAAATGTAAACGATATGGAAAATAGTGATGTCTTTAACAACAGTTTGTCGATTGCGGGCAATTCTATAAAAGTTTATTACAATAAGTTTATTGTCGAATGGGATTTCGATCACACTATTCTAAGTTTGGTAAGTTTTATAATTCTAAAACATCCATCATGGTCGATTTCACTGATTTTCGGTTCATCAGATGACTGCAATAGTTGTTTTCAACCCAAACCGACCTCAACTGAAACACCCGAATATGATCAGGTGAGCCATCGCTGACCATCTCTTCTATGATAATCACAAACATCTCTTCCAACCGATAGGTATAATCAATACGTTTACGTGTATTTACTTCAGCGTTATTTACAATTCAAATACGGATCTCAAAGTGTGGCCAAAACTAAACGGAAAAGACTTTTGAATACTTTGAGGCTTTTGAAAGAAGTGTACAAAACAGAGATCCAATTGGTTGCGGAGGCCAAGAGGTTCGGAAGTGTGTCTGAAAACCCTCTAATTAAAGAGATCTTCACAATAGACTGATTGGTTGGTCTAAATTTTTTTTGATTAATTAAAATGAAGTATTATCAAGTGATAAAGTGGTGAGAATCGGCCCTCAATACGAGTGGATAGGTATTAAAAGTTAGTTCCAGATTTAGAACTGAAGATAGCATTTCTTTTGAGGGCCTGATTTCATAATTATTTCAAAAAATTTATGCTTTAAACCAAAGAATTTTTTAATTTAGTTCTAATTCAGTTGTAATTTAGTTCAAATTTAGTTTTAAATAGAATAAATTTATTTAAAGGTCAAGAACTTCTTGTGATTTTCTCATAATAGTACAAATTTTTCGTGTTATCAAACATTAGTTTTTGTTCCGATTCGTCGTTTCTTCGATCGATCGTTGCCTTAACGGGAATGTAATTCTCAATCGGAGCCGGAGTATAGACCGGCCGTTCAGTAGTAGTTCTAATAGTCGTAGTGATTCTCTTCGGTCTGATTCTAGTGTAGCGTAACTTTGCTTTCATTCCTCTGTTATTCGGTGAAAGAGTTGTCCGAATAGATGTCTTGGTATTGATTCGGTCGATGTTTAGCTCATTTTCATCTGTCAACCAATCGATTGATGGTTTGTTTGTTTCTGTTCTTGTGTTTGGAAGAGGAGAAGGTAATGGTGTTGTCTGAGAGAACCACTCTTCAGGACTGTTATTGTCGTAATTACGTGGCATCGGATACATAATAGCGTACTTATGGTCGTCCGCATCAGTGGTAGGCCTTCGGGTTTTGCTTCTCATTGATAGGTATTGAGAGATGTGATCCGAGGAATGCTTTTGATGTTTGTTGTAATTGAAAGCACCGTTTTTATGGTCAGGCTTTCGAGAGGTCGGCTGTTTTTTGAATATCTGATTATAGAACGGCTGTCTTGTGGTGTGCAGTGGTATATATCGAGAGGTCACACCTGGAGGTGGCCTGTATTGAGCTGGAATGGGAGGCATTGGGAAGGGTGGGGGAAATGGCATTTGGTATGATGGCAAGGGATGTGATGGAAGTGCTGACATATTGGAAGATGATGGCTGTGGAAGCGCTGGCATACTTCGAGCACTGGGCATTCTCACCACCATTACTGGTCTTCTAAATGGCTTTGAGAAAGTGATCTAGTTAATTTATGACTTTTTCGAGAGTAAACTCACCGAAGGAATATTGATTCCCCTAAACATCATCAGAGCTGGAAGTCTGAAAGCCGTCAGAACAGCGGCTGCCGTGAAGAGACTGACCATCGGCTTAAGAAAATATGATTAAAGCATAATTAATTCATAAATTACATGATAATTAACTCACTGATACGATTGCCATCGAGGTATTATATAAATTGAATTACAAGTTTCAGTCAGTTATCAAAGGCAATGATCGTTAGAATCTGTAGTCAATTGTCGGCACATGTTATCAGTGATGAGACAAACTTCTTGTCATTGAATTACAAAGCGATACACATTTCCGACAACAGGTCTGACTCCAAGTCTCTTATCGGTAATGATTAGACAAAACTATTTTTAAATTTAGCGATCAATTTATCTCATGGTCTGACCCAATGAACTTCAATGAGTGAACTCGATTATAGATTTGCTAATAATTTATTAAAAATTAGTATTAATCAGAAAATTATGACATTATTTGAGTTAAAATATAATTTAGAATTTAAGAAAAGTATTATTGAATTTCTTAGAAATTTAGTTATTCTCGCGGATCAGACCATACTTAGTCTGCAACTCGTCGGCCTGAGTCGGTCCCTGAGAGCCGAAGACGTAACTGTTGGGCTTCGGTTTGTCTTTATCGATGGCGTGGAGGGCAGGAGTGAAGACACGCCAGGCCTCAGACAACTCGTCGGTTCGCACAAAATTCAATTGTTGGCCATCGAAGGCGTCCATCAGTAGGCGCTCGTAAGCGTCCGGAAGGACAGCATTCTGTGTTCAGAATTAGTTTAGTTATCATTCGTCAGATACCGGGCTATGAATTATTCCTTACGTGAAATCTTGTGCCATAAGTGAGATCGAGTTCTGTCTCTTCCAATGAGAATCCCATTCCCGGTCTTTTAATGTTAATTCGTTGATAAACGCCTTCATTTGGCTGAACCCGGAATATAGTCATATTGCGTTTGGTCTGACCGGCGAAGATATCATTGTCGAGATCCTTGAACTGGACCCGAACCTCAACTCGACTTTCGTTGAGTGCTTTACCGGCTCTGATGAAGAGCGGAACTCCTTTCCAGCGGTCATTATCCACATGAAGAACAGTAAGAGCGAAGGTGGGAACAGTGGATCCCTTGGCCACTCCGGGCTCATCTAAATAGCTTCTTTGGGCCTCTCCCTGTCCATTAGGATTGGCCACATATTGTCCCAGTACTACGTCCTTCATATCAATGGTTGTCATACTTTTGAGAAGTTTTACCTAAAATTGAAATGTGATTGTAATATATGGGAGAAGATATATACCTTCTCGTCTCTGATCTTATCGGCGTCATTGGCCGCGGGCTTCTCGATCAATGTCAGAACCAAGACTTGCAATAAATGGTTTTGCATCACATCTCGAATAATACCGTTGGCATCAAAGAAGGAACCCCTGCCCTGAATACCGAAGGGCTCTTTGAACAAGATCTCGATATTGGCCACATTCTTATTGCTCCATTCGGGCTCAAACAGACGGTTCCCGAATCGAAGGGTCAGTAGATTTTGTACCATTTCTTTGCCCAAGTAGTGGTCGATACGGTAGATCTGTTCCTCTTTGAAGAGAGCGCCCAAAGCCTTGGACAGAGCGTCAGCCGATTCGCTATCACTTCCGAAGGGCTTTTCAATTATGAATCGCGAATAACCGCTAGGTATTAGAATTCTGGGTTAGAATTTTGTTGAATTTTATTAAGGCTTACGTCTTGGACATAACAGTGTCATGAAGTGCTTTGGCAGTGGCCGCGTATACACTCGGAGGTAGTGAGAAGTAAAACAAACGGTTTCCCACTTTCTTTCCCTTCTCAATGGCCTCGAGAGCGGTCTCGAGTGCGACCAAATCCTCGGCTTTACCGGTGTCTGCCTTTTGGTATGAATTGATTTTCCAGAACTCTTCGTATTGGGCTCTCTCTGCCTGGTCTTTGAGCAAAACAAACGGGTCGACCTGTTTTCTGACAGCGGCCACCGAAGACTCACTTCGGGCAACACCGAGAATGCGGATTCCCGGCGGTAGAAGATTCTCGCGGTAGAGTGTCCTGATCACAAACAGTGAGTTTTGTTCGTTTTACCATGATGGAAACTTACCATAGAGTGGGCATCAACTTCTTCTTTGCCAGATCACCAGTGATTCCCAGAAGAATGAAAGTGAATTGGGTGTCGGCGTCGGCCAAGAAATACGTGCATTCCTTACGGATCTCTTCCAGAGCTTCGGCGGTGAAGTACTTTGAAGTCATTGTTTCACAGGTTTTGATACTAAACACAATTGAAATATGAATTCTCTCGATTGGGTTTCATCTCGTTTTATACAAACTTATTATCATTTCTAATCTAGAATTCCTGAACGATCTGATTGTTTCGTTCCTATTATCTAATTAAACAATTGTTATATTGAGTCAGAAAAAGACCAAATCAGTAGTTTTATCGTAAATAAACAAGATAAATCATTGTTTTAAGCTTATTGAAAATGAAAGTAATCACGATTACATCATTTTACATATTCAAAGGCACATTTGGACTAATTATCACTACTGACCTCATCCATGATAATTCTTACCTCTTTTTGCAGCAACCTTTCTCCTTCTGATCCATTATTAAATTAATTATATCAATAAACAACAATTACCAAGTTTACAATTATTTATCCTTCTTTATTAATGAACTTTTCACGAAAAATCACAAATATTTATATGAAAATCGCCGGAAACTTATATCGCGATAACAAACAGGTCAATAAAATATTGATCAGGATATCCGAATGTTCGATATTGAACTAGATCATTCATCTGTGCGTTGATACAGATCATGGACTAGAAAAATTATCTAGATATTTTGTTTAAACTAATAATAGGAAATTTACATGGAAATGTATCAAGATGGAATGGTTTAGATTTCTTGTTAAGTTTAATGTTAGTCGGAATTCACTTATTTATGTCTATTTTGTATTTATTTATTTATATTTTGATTGAATTCTTGGAATTAATTCTAATACTGACCATTGGTTTTAGGTCAAGAACCACCCATTTAAGAGTAATAACTTATGCAGCAATGTACGAGAGTGGGAAACCACTCAGGTATTCCCCTTGTAATTTAAGTTTGATATACTCCTCCTAGAAAGAGGGGTAAATTTCCTCTTTGCCCAGGGGAGGGGGAGGCAAAAATAAGGATGAAAAGATCAGGACTATTTTGGTTCAGAACGCTAGTCCCCCGGCCTGACCGGCCTTGTGCATCCCAAAACTTATGGACCACACCTCGGATTCTTCATATTTACTTGTCATCTATTCATACGGCAGTCCAGTTTGAATTGAGATAGAGGTAAATCCAAATTTCGGTGAAGAAGACACTGATCTTAAAATCTGATTTCAATTATAACTTGAATACAATTACATGAGAAGTAGGTTTGTTAGTCGTCTTCTCTCATAAAAAAAAATAATTCCTTATAAAAACATTTTAGTTTTGATCGTTTGAATACTTTTCATTAAAAATTCTATTATTAAGGACTGAATTCTTAAGTGATGTCAAATTGAAAATATTATGATTAACACGAATAGTATTAGTTCAAAGAATTTTCGATTGAAAGATTATTTACTAAAGAGTGATAGAATTCAAATATAAAGGTCGATCACACCAATATTTAATATTTAATCATGTTTATTTCAATTGAATTTCTATTAATATTACATTTACATCGCTTTCGGCTCTCTTTTCAGACCTAATCTCGTTTGAGAGACGACTATCGTCTCAATAGATTGAAGAGATCATTGACTTTCAATAGTTCTCATCTGAATATTAAATAAGTCTTAATCTGAAAACTATTGTATACCAGGTATTCAATACCTCGAGTATGTAACGGATGGAAGAATACGTTAACAAAAGACAGGAACAGATCTGTTATGAGGACGACAGCCATCACTTGAAGAAGAATCATATCGGGACTGAATTTGGTCTAACTTTAGAGTCCTATCAATAATTCTAAGGTATAATAGAGAAGATTAGACTCTAATATAGAATATTCTCAGGTCTTTGACCACAGAATTTGGGAACTCTTTCTCTTATCTACACCTGTGGTCAACAAATGAATACAATTGTTCAAAGGTTTGTAACTCAGAATCAGATAAACTGATCGATCGACTAATATCTGATATCACGCGAGTCTTCCAATGAATAGATTTTTTTTTTCATTTCACCCATCATTTGTTGCGATAATAGAAAATCTAAGCAAAAATTATTAGGTTATTGTATTTCTAGGTAAGAGTTGAAAGACATTGGACTTCCTCTTGGTTTGAATTAATAATGGTTATTATATTCATGGATTGTATAAATAATTTTATCGTCAAATCAGCAAGAATAAATTACTATTAACTAATTAAAGAATAAATGACCAAGATAAATTGAAGCCTCACAAGTTTGAGAATCAATTATATATAAATTCTAATCTGAAAATAAGAGATTCCCTTTTATTTTTTCATGAATTTGCGAGATAATAGATTCCTATCGAAGGTAAAGCCATAAGTTATCAGATTCAGAATAATATTAAAAGATGAATATCTTCAGTGCAACCAAACATAATAGGAATAACTATCATGACAAGATTATTTAATAAATTATATCAACAAACAAATTATTTTGAATATTTAACAAAAAGCATGAAATCTTAGTAAAAAGAAAAACTTTAATACAAAAAGAAAATCTAAATTAATTTAAGTCTTTTCAAACAGAATCTCTGTAAAAGTGAAAGTCTAGAGTCTAGACATGATTTCCGCTGGATTTAACAATTTATTTGCTCTTAGCCTAAGAATCTTTAAGAATGTCGAAAATTTTAATAGTGTTTTAGGCATCAAAAACTAATTCCAAGTTAGTAAATGTATGTCAACGTGTATGACAACACGAATAATAGACCCGAATGTTATTGAAGGTAAACTCAAAGGATTCTCATATCGACCAGAATTTCAAGGTCGAGGTAAAGGCAATCGGTCGCCTCTCTGTCAAAGCACAGGTTTAGCGATGAACGGACAGTGGATATAAAAAATTCCTCTTTTGATGCTTTCAAACGGACTTAATTGAAAACGAAAACTCAATTTCCAGTGAATCGTCGGATAAAAAGTCTTAGTAATAGAAGTTAAGAGTTTGTATTAGTTTGAGAGACAATGCGATCGAAAGTGCGAGAGAGAGAGAGAGAGAGAGAGAGAGAGAGAGAGAGAGAGAGAGAGAGAGAGATTTGGTGACTAGATACTTTGAGGTAGCTAAAATACCCCCTAAAATGAGGTAGGGCGTTTCAGTTAACCTGATATACATAAATTGCATAACTTGATCATTCGGGGAGAGAGTGAAAGAGAGACTGCGAGAGTGACCAAGAAGCTTCAATATAAAGGTAGACTCCATTACCAGGTTTAACCAAATTTGTTATTCATTTATGTCATGACTTACAGACAATACTGTGATTTGCTTTTGAATACAATTTTCGTAATGCATTTTACTCATGGTATTGATTGTTAACTACTAATACACTGACAAAACAATTGTCTGACTCTATGTCTGATATCATTATCCGAGTTAATACCTATTGAGTTGGACTACAGTCCAGTGTATTCGCATCGTTGACCCACTGATTAGCTCTTAGTGTTTGTCTGTCACAAGAATCTGACAAAACTCTGGACATTATTTCATACCGTTTTATCTCAAGGATAGCACACAATAAGTAGTAAGTAAGTAAGGACACGGATCAACAATCAGACTCTTCGACAGTAGTGACCAATGAGGAAGATATCTATACAAAAACCAAACCTGTGTTTCACTGAATTCCCTGAAGTTCGTAATGGGATTTTCTGATATTTTTTCACTTTAAAAATTATAGATTCCTCTAAAACCTCTCATTTTGGTCATTCCTGTCAATCAGTATTTCCAGCCATACCTACAAATTCAATGATTCATTTCACTTATTCCGAGTGATTCTGACAAAAGTCATGTGCGCTCACTATAGAAAAGGACCGGCTTTTGAAACGGTTGGCATTTGCAAAACATTAGACACCAAAGCTCTTAAAGGAAATTGAATTTCACTCCGGACAGAGACTACTCTATCATATTGTGTGCTGGAGTTTAGTTAAAAGAGTTAGTGCTAGAGTTCAGAATATTCTGTATTAGAGTCCAGAATATTCTGTATTTGAAATTTTTGACAGAATTCCGTACATTTTTTCCTTGAATATAGATCGATCAATATTTTTCAAATATTTCTTCAGAGTAATCTAGTTTCTATGAAAATATAGAAGAAATGCCGACAAATATTTTATGGATACAAGAAAATCGATTTGCATCTAATTGAAGCTCAGATTCTTTGAAAATCCGGTCCCAAAAGATCCAGAATAATGAGTTCAACCGACATATAGTGTGACTACTAATGACAATAAAGTTATTTGCATTTTAATGAACACGTGTTTAAACTATTTAACCATCAAATGACGGGTTAATTACTCCCGAGATTTGTATGAATAGTAATGTCTTCTCTCAATAAAAGTGTGCCCAACAATATCACAATGGGTTAGTCGGGGCCACAAAATGGGCGTTGATTTTAGAAATAATTTACATGAGATGAACACAAAAATATGAAGATTATTATATTTAATAGTTGGCCATGCTCATTTCTAGATTGACCTAAATTATTCAAAATCTTGATAAAACTTTCAAAACTAGAATAAGTGGGCACTAAATAAATACACTTTCATTGATACTTTTAAGAGAAAGATAAATAAAATTAACACAAAAGTTGTTACTTCTGTTTAAACATCTTGAGTGCAATTTCACAACTAAATCAACTCTAATTAACTAAACCTTTCAAATGTTAAAACTCTTCAAACACTATGTAATTGAGGGTTCAATTTATTCTCAAGCTTTTGATTCTACAGATCAGATGATACTTATTCTCCTGTGTATTCAATCATGGGTTGTCTCGTGTTCGGCCTTCCCATTGTGATTCAATACAGATGTATGAATACTATCGATTAGCCCTTTGTGAGCTCTACTTTCACATAACATGGTCATACATTCATGACTGCTTAATCATGCAATCTTTACCACCCAATACAATGGAACAATATCATAGTAAATCAAAGAAGTATTGGAAAATTCTAATTATTTCGAATTTCAACATGCTGTATAATTTCAAAGGAAAGGTTTAGCGTGGCATTTATCTTTAAGCTATAAAAAATATTGACTTTTCCAAATTTCATCAGGTTAACATTTATTAATCGAGTCAAATATTCCGTTTGAATGAAATTTCACAATTTAATATTCTTGATGAAAAGTTTTTATGAAAATTTTCTAAGAATTTCTTAATCTACGAATGCCTTGGTATAAGAAAACCCTTGAGGAGTTGATTTGAAACTCCCCCACTACTTTCAATCAGGAATTTAAGTAATAACGGGCCATAAGAGGCATCATTTGCATCGAAGGTCATATTTCGAAGCCTCTATCGATCGATTTCAATATTGGTTTCGAAATATTAATATCTCGGTCACTATATTTATAGCCGTATATCAGTCTCGATATGACATCCGATCATATTGTCGGACATAAATCAGATTAATCGAGATTTTATTTTTCGCCGATAATGACTATAACGACGGAATGGTCTATAAATTCCTCGTTTATATCATGCAATAAATTGCTGAAGTGGTCAATGAGCTCGAAATGACCAAGAGATCAGTTGAAATGATAATGAACATGTTTATATGTGACGCAACTGTGAAATAATGGTATTTATTAGTTTAAAATTTTAAATACAAAGTAATGAAATTAAAAGTTGAGTAAAGCGTCAAAAAGTGGTTCAAGTCTTGAGATAATGGGCTGTCTATTGCTTGATAGTGATAGCGTTGGCGAGTCTGAGGATGTTCTCGGTTGGAAGTTTGCAGGTCGAGTACAGTTTGAAGCAGCCCTTGCAGTCCGCGCCCACCAAAGCCTGACCCTTGTCGCGGGCATTCTTATAGAAGGTCAGCTTCGGAAGAGTGTCCGATTCGAACTGCTTCAGAGTCTGGTAGACTGTCTTCCCTTTGGATCCGTAGCCTAAACGAGAATGTGTTAGATATCCGACCGACCGATCGATAATTGACTTACTTTCGGGATCGCAGCTCAGCTCACATATAGTTCGGGCCACGCATTGAGTCAGTCCTCTCTTCTCCACGATACTGATCGCCTGATCCAAAGTCACTTCGGTCTTATCGAGACGGCTTCCAACTGATCCATTCACCGATTTGGTGGTCGTCTCGGCAGCGCTCGAGTACGAGAAGCAGGCGATGAACAATACAAACACGACTGGACTGAACATAATTTGAAGATTTGATGTAAATTTAAAAACAATTTGAAATAAAAGTCAACAAACGAATAGTTAAGACCGACTAATAATTTCCAACTAGGAATCGGCCGAATAGTCAAATTAACATGTTTAATAGTTGGCAGTCTCAGCTCCCTTTTAGCCGAATTACAGACCGAATTTATGATGATTATCAAGAATTAGATAAATGGCATAATGGGTATCACTATTATTAACAAGATAATAAATACCGTCTATCATAGCGAA
>JAQGAJ010000134.1:0-20525 GCA_034689365.1 Liebstadia similis | reverse complement strand
CTCTCTCTCTCTCTCTCTCTCTCTCTCTCTCTCTCTCCCCTTCCTTTCCCTCCCATTGAGAGTGAAATTCAATGAAATTAATACAAATGTTTGAGATATGTTTGAAAGGCTAATGAGGTTCCGATCGGAGCAATAGATCCCGCGATGAAGTCATTCAATAGTATTGTTAATTAAAAAGCAAAATATTATTAAATGTTTGTAATGTAAGCGAATGTAAGCGAAGCCTAACCTCAAGAATGATTGGTCGCAATCGCAGGACATGTAAATCAAAAGCAAATTACTTCATATGAAAATTAATTTTGGAATAAATGTCTTCACAAACGAGTCATTGAATGAAAGCCGAAATGAATTTTATAGAAAAGTCATTACATAATGGGATGACTATATGGGATATCAATACCACTGAATCGTATAAACACAAAGAATATTCCATAATATGAGAGATTCATAAAACTAATGCCTTTTGATTCGGAGACCCATAACATCCTATTGTCTACAGTGGGTTAGAATTGCATCCACTCATGAGATGATTGAAAAATCGGTGAAACTTTTATACTAATTAGAAATAAGATATCTCTTATAGCGGTTCAGACCATTGACTAACGGATCCCAACCGACGAATCAAATGATTTCCAACCGATATATAAGAGGAACTGATTTCTTCAGTTTTGTCATTCGGTCCGATTCGCCGATTCCGATGGCTCTTCCGTTCCATCAGAATATCATTTGACTTAACCTCAAACTAACCCATAATAAACACTAGTTTTCAATCAAATGTATGAATAGTTTCGTTAGTTTTGATAGTTTTATATGATTTTTATTACAATTTTATTGAACAACAGATTCGTTGAATTAATTCGTTATCTCTTTCTATAATTCTATTTATTACTGAATATTAAATATTTAACTAAATTTAAAATCCCTTTAAAACCATTTCCGATAGGGTTTCTCCATATCTATCGCCACTAAATCAGTTCATAAGCCCTTCATTCGGATCGACGGCAGACAGTCCTCGGCTATCGGACGACGTGATCGCCGCACTCGCCGAAGACCTTCTGGTGCCGCGACGACGACAGGTCTGTTCGATTCGGGTTTAAACTTAATTTATTATAATTATATTTTTAAATAAATAGTTTATTAGTATTGCAACTATTTATTAAACATTACTTATTAGACAATTTGAACCCTAAGACCTGATCCCGACCTCATTTCGGGCCTTCGGGTAACTTAAATCCGAGCATTTGTGCCGTTTGTCCGACACTTAGCTCTCCTTTACTGTAAAACTTGTCATAAATTTGTTGATATTTAAGACTACTATTAATATAAGACAAATAAGTTTCGGCCAAATATTTGAGTTCGTGTTCGGGTCGACACACCCTCTGGTCAGTCACGTCGTGCTTGCGGTACATCTCAATCATGTATTTCATCGATTGGTTTGAGGCAATCGGTTCCTAACAATACATATCTTCAGATATTTTACATCCATTTGAATGACAGACCTTTTGCAGAAATCTTCTTAAGTCATGGGAGATATTCCTTAAAAGTCTTAGAGAATCGTTAAACTTTACCGCCGAAGACATGTCCGGCACTCAAATCGTCTTTAGTTTCACTTTTTGACCACAAATTGTCCTAAACTTGAATTCAAAACCATATGATTGCTATGAAAACAAAGTCAAAGAGACATCTATTGAGAAGTGTTTATGTCTTCAGAGGAGGAATCGGACGACTTTCACACCGCAACAGTTGGCCGAACTCGAGGCCCTCTTCCAAAGAACCCATTATCCCGATGTGTTTCTTCGGGAAACCATAGCCAAGTAAGCATTGCCAAGACATCACCATTACTTGGTCTAACAACTTGACAATTCAGCAAGATCAATTTGTCGGAATCAAGAATTCAAGTCTGGTTTCAGAATAGAAGTTAAGTTTATATTGAATTTGATCGAAGAACCCATTCTTCGAAGTTGTGGACACTTTTCTGATCCAATATATATCTGATATGAATATAATTGAAGTATTGATCACTTTTAGGGCCAAATGGCGTAAACAAACGAGACTTCAGATCCTTCATCAAACTCAACCACAATCTCACTGGCGATGGATAACTCCGACCAATGGATCAGTCACTGCAAGTGGACAGACATCAGTCATCTCTTCTGTTATATCCAATTCTATAGCCACGAGTGTCCCACCGAACCGACCCAACAGTTCTTCTACTTCTTCATCTCGAGATAGCACTGCTTTGCCATCACATTCATCGACACTATCTTCAGATCGATTCGCGAACACATTTCCGTACTTAAAGCCGAGTTCGGCTCCGAATCCCTTTCATAGTCTGTTTGGTTTGAGTAACTTTCACAGTCGTCAGCCGTCGATTGGCCGCGACTTCAGTGCCGTTTCGGGCCTCTGCTCGTGCACTACAATCCCTAATATCCCGGTCTTCCCTCACAGACCGACCGCTTCTTTGCCTCATATCTCCCAAACAAATACATTGGAATTCTCGACTCAATCCAAATGCGAATCCAAAGAATCGCCAAAAAATGAGTGAAATTAGATTCGATTAAATGAATCAAACGTTTAATTCGATTAAAACTTTGACTAAAATTAAGTTATTTATGACTAAAATCTCATAATTTGTTTGATATAAGAAATAAATAGAAGAAATGTAAACGAAATGAAATAAATAAGGAATGTATTGCCATATCATATGTCGGGATGTCTTCAACTGTTTTTGATTGTAGTCGAAAGGTCTGCGAAGTACGGGTGAGTCATAGCGTCTTCGGCAGACATTCGCTGAGAAGGATTGCAAACTAAGAGCTTCTGAAGCAAATCGCGACCCTTTATGTTGAGCTTTGGCACGACTTGAGCCAAACTAGTGGTCGGGTGATAGAGAGGGAAAGGCTTGTAGTCGGGCAGTTGCGTCACTCCCGGCCACGTCTCCTCTGTCGGCGTTCCCAACAACTTGAAGATGCGTTTCAGTTGATCGTCGACATCACTGCCCGGAAAGAGTGGTCGTCCGGCGTTCGCCAATTCGGCGAATATACAGCCGGCAGACCAGCAATCGATTGAAGTCGTGTAGAGTTTGGCACCGAATAACACGTCCGGCGGTCTATACCTGAAGTCCAATCAATTTGTTATTTAGTTCTGTTTAAAGTGATATACAAACCAAAGAGTGACCACTTCTGCCGAATAGCAACGGACAGGAATACCGAAAGCTCGCGCCAGACCAAAGTCGGCTAACTTTAATTCGCCGTTTTTGTTGATCAAAAGGTTTTGGGGTTTAAGGTCACGGTGTAAGACATTGTGGCTGAAGAATCAATGTATCAGTTGAGCAATAAATGAGACAAAAGTGTCAAACCTGTGACAGAACTCAAGACCTCTTAACAACTGATACATAAAGCTCTTGACCACATCCGGATCTATCTCACCATTCAGACTATCGAAGTACTTCTGCAGACATTCAGTAGATATGATTTATGAGTTTACCGCCGATGGCACTCACCTTCAAGTCCTGATCGCAGTGTTCGAAGACTAGAGTCAACTTCTTTTCGCTGTGAAGAACGTCATGCAATCTAAGAGATAAATTGTGGTCAAAACAGATCCAGACATAGATCGGGCACAACCTGACTATGTTCTTGTGCTTAAGTTCTTTGAGGAGACAGATCTCCCGCAGAGCACTGGACGGTACGCCTTCGTCGTCATCGTCGAGTCGGACCTAAACGGGCGGTAATTGCAGAGGAATGACCAGAATAGGAGGTCCTGTACTGACCCGTTTGAGAGCAACGATCTCTTGTGTCTCTCTGTGTTTACCTTTGAAGACCGTACCATAAGTTCCTTCACCAATCTTCTCGAGTTTCTCGTACTTTTGCATCCAATCCAAGAGTCAAATGACTAATCACTTGGTATTGAAGTAATTGAATGATAACTCGGATTACAATCAATGATTTGTTTGTTTACAAACGGGTCTTAAAGTCACAACTCTTTCGTCGTTTGTATTGAAAACCGATATATTGTTTGACAATCGAGTTATCACTTCTGGAGATGAACTGACTCTTAGAGACCAATTGAGCCAAAGAGCGATATCACTGATCATATCAGCGTTAGAGCAACTGATCCCATGGTGATCATCATGTTTGCAGGGATCTAATGCCATCTAATGCCTGATATCTCTTCCAAAAGTTCCAATTGAGTCCAGTTTTGACAAACAAGATGTGATCGCAAACGTCCTTCACTTCTTTGATTAGATCATAACTGACAAGGATTGTTGATCACCTTCAACTTGATCCATCAAATTGCATGGTAGAAGTGATCAATTCAGTTCAGTTTGTTTAGATTTGTCTGAAACCAATTCAAATCAGTTCGTATTTCTCGGATCATAATTATCTAAATTGTTTTAATTAACTAATAAACTAATTACGAGTTAATACCATTGAACTCTTCAGACGTCTTATCACTGATTAAATCCAATTGAGTCCAAAGTTTAACTGACTTTTGGCACAAATATTAGTCAAGAGTTAAGCGATTATTCACATAATTGACAAAATGTTTTCAATAGTAACTAAAACTTTGTCCCAATGTTTGAAAAGACAAAACAATGTAATCTCGATAAGAGTTATGGCGTTTCACAACTCTGTCCCGAACTGGTCTTCGGCTGAGGTCAGTATCACTTCTGTTGAGTACGTGTTTGACAATCATTCGGTGAAATTTTAGGCCAAAACTGCGGAATCAAATCAATTCAAATATAGTTTGAATCACAATCAGAAACTGACTTCAGATCAGAGACTCTTCTATGAAGACAATGGATATCTTCTCATCAAAAGTCTTGTCGACAAAAAAGAGATCGAAAAATATCTGTAAAATTAATTCACTTTATTCTTCGGTTTCAAGACATTTGCAATTATAGGAACCGTTTCCGAGACATCGCCAATAACAAAGTTCCCGCACCGGTAGGTATGACCATTCAGAAGGAGCTCAAAGTGGCCAAAGAAAAGCAAAACGAGAATACGGTTTACAAACTTCAGGAACTATTCACTGATGACATCCTCTTTGAGTACTGCAAACATCCGCCGATTTTGGATTACGTCGAAGCTATTATTGGACCAAATATAATGGCCATTCACACTATGCTTATCAATAAACCTCCCGATGTCGGCACCTTGTCTTCAAGACATCCTCTGCACCAAGACTTGCATTATTTCCCTTACCGTCCGGCCGACCGAATAGTCGCCGCCTGGACTGCGATGGAGACAATAAACCGGGCGAATGGATGTCTTGTGGCCATTCCTGGCTCTCACAAAGGGGAACATTTGCCTCACGATTACCCCGAATGGGAGGTCTGATAAGTGGTTAGTTCTTCAGTTAACTTATATTTTTTTTTATATCCAAGGGTGGGGTAAACAAAATGTATTATGGAATTCAAGACTTGTCCGGATTAGACAAAAGAATACACGTCGAGATGGAATGCGGTGATACCATTCTCTTTCACCCGCATCTCATACATGGCTCGGGAGCCAATCGAACCAAAGGATTTCGGAAAGCGATATCATGTCATTACGCGGCCTCTGAATGCCATACAATTGAGGTCAAGGGAACAATTCAGGAAAAGTTGGCCGAAGAAGTGCTCGAAGTGGCCCGAAGGAGGTTCAAAGTAGAGATCGATGATTACTCACTTGTTTGGAGGGCCAGATCTCGACTGGTGAGGGGTCTGGACTGGGATGCCGTGCAGAGCAAGCTTTGAACTAACATTCGTTATCTCTTTTAATGTTTTTATATAAACATTGATTTTATTTATCGAAATAATAATTAAGTTTTGATTAAATTTGAAATTTATTTTTGCAATAAATCTTTTAAATGACTCAAAAGATCATTATTCGGTTCATTAGCGGAGATATGGTCTAAGAATTTGATCATATCTTCATTCAATAGAATCGATTTCAAGCAATCATTTTCAGCGAATCCAATCAAAGCTGTTATAATCGGTTTGTTTATCGAAACGATATTATTATAATTGCTTTTAAACACTTTTAGAATGAATGGCAGAATATCTGCGATCTCTTCTCTGAGGGCTTCGGTTTCCTCTGTGACCCAAACACACAAAACCCGAATCGATGCCAAAACACTGGCCATGAGTTCGCTCTCGACTTCCAATTCTATTCCTTCATCTCTTAATCGCTGCAAATATCTTATGATTACAGACATCGTGTCTCTGATGGCGGTCAGCATATCATAGATCTCTTGTTGTGAGAAATGCTTCAACAGATCCATTGTTTCGGAATCATTGGCCACAGTAGTGATCGAGTGTTCGAGAATGATGAAAGAGTTGGCCACACAATTCATGTCAATCTTTTCCGATTCATAATTGACCGCAATTTCAATGCAAACTAAACGCAATAAAAGCAAAAAGTTTTTGCATTTGCTTTGATTCCAATCTTTGTCTTTAGAGATCCATTTGAAGCCATTGGAGGAATGTGTGAGAGTGGCCGCCAACTGAAGAACCGGATCTCTCAGCTCTTTATTCAATTTGTTCCGAAAGATCTCAAAAATGGTTTGAGTTATCAAATCAATTGTTTGACGATTTGCTTCGTTTTCGATGTATTTCTGATTTTTGATGAGAATTGAATTCAATGTCTGACATAACTCGAACTTTTGCTTCTCTTGAGTAGACTTAAACTCATTGACCATCGAAGAGATGAAGACTTGGAAAGAATGAGAATCAAAGTCTGACCACTCGAAGGTGAGACTAATCTTAAGCAGTAGATCACTGATCAAAGACTTGTATTCAATGAACTGATTCTTTGATTGCATTTCGACCAATATTTCGGCGAACTTTGTCTCAAAAAACTTATTGATCGCCCGAAAGTCCATTTGCTGGACATATGCTGAGACTGTGAAGCACTGGAAGCAAGTGATGATATCGGACACCATTTGTCTCTCATTTTCGTCCAAATTTTGCCTTTCGTTCAATTCTTTCAGAATTTGTGACATTGAAGATAACAACTGAAGTGATGTCTTGAGGTCGATGTGATCGGCGATGCGGATGAAGAACGAGGAGATGATTGAGAGTCCTATTGTCTGATATATGTATTGCGGACATCCCTCGGGCACTTCACTACTTCCCGATAAGAGGAGACGACACAAGAACTTGGGATCAATTGATTGGAAGAGAAGTTTGTTTTGTTCACAACTCAATGGTTTGTCTTTAAGGACATTACAGACGACAAAAAGTGCTCCAAATTTTTCGGTATCAGAAACGGCTTTATTTAAGGCACTGATGGCTAACCCGTAATGCTTTACATCTTCGGCCGAAGTGTCCATTGTTTAGACTTTTGTCACATTTGGTGATACAAACAGACGTGAAGTTTACGTTTTGACACAAAGACCATAGTTTACGTCTCATCTGATCTTTCGATGGATTTGTTTGAAAACAATTATTATCTGAAGAACTTAAGACAAATCAGATCTATATTATGATAATCTTCTTCATCGGTAATCGCAGATCACATCCGATAGTCGTTGTCCGTCAAAGAAGTATTTGCTATTATTTTCATTACGTATTTTCCGTCCCTTTGTTTTGATTTCAAAACAGATGTTATTTGTAAACAAACTTTTGAGCGAAAGTGTTGTTAAAGTTATTAAAGTTTTAATTTCAATCAAATCTAATTTAATCGTAAGTTAATTGAAGTGAAATATGAGTTATCACAAGTCAGAGTCTGGTCATCACAAGTCAAGAAGAAGTGACCGAAGAGGCGATGGCGGCCACTCTTCGAACCGGCATTCGCGGTCATCTGTTGACCACTCGGCCGAAGACATGTCGAGACATCTCTTCAATTATGAGAGACATAAATATATTTTAAATAAAATGTTTTTCATCGATAATGAAATGATTAGAATCGGTAGTAAAGAGTATGAAGACTTTTGGCCATTCGTACGAAGATATCAATCGATGGAACAGAAGGCCATTGAACTGAACCGACAAAAGCATTACTACGACAGCATTGACTCTAAGATCGCGGATCTGCCCTTTAAAATGCCTGACCAGTGGTCAGATATCTCGCAATTGATGGACAAGTCTTCGGTCGTCAATGACTTGGAGGACAGATATTATATGCACAACAGTCTGACCGCCGAAAGAGTCCTCACTTTCAGGAATATATTGATCTTATATCTGGACTTTTTGGACAAACAGAAGAAGAAGGCGTTGGAGAGGTTGAGACAAATTCAGATGGATTTACCAATTTATAGCCACAAAGAACAAATTCTTGATACCATTCAAAGACATTCCGTGATTGTGATCGCCGGCGACACTGGTATGTGATTATAATTTTTAACTTTTCTCATCATTTGAATTAGTATTGACGATAATATAGCACTCAATGATCAATTAAAATAGATGTTCTAGCATGATAAAATAAAATATTCAAATATCAAGGTTGCGGAAAGTCTACTCAAGTGCCGCAATACCTGTTGAACGCGGGTTACGACCAGATCTGTTGTACTCAACCGCGAAGAATCGCCTGCATATCACTTCGCAAACGTGTGGCCTATGAAACAAACAATGAGTTCGGGACTGAAATCGGTTATCAGATTAGGTTTGAACGAAACAAATCAAAGCACACGAAAATGCTTTTCCTGACTGAAGGACTACTTCTCAGACAAGTATCTACCGATCCTATGCTTAGGAACTATAATGTCGTTATCTTAGATGAAGTTCACGAAAGACATCTTTCGTGTGACTTCTTGTTGGGTGTAATGAAGTGTTTGATTCATCAAAGAAAAAATGATCTCAAAGTGATTTTGATGTCGGCCACAATCAATATCGAACTCTTCAGCCAATATTTCGGGAACTGTCCGGTAATCCAAGTGCCGGGACGTCTGTACCCGATTGAAGTGAAGTACTTTCCGATCCCTAAAACCAAATTCAGTTCAGAAAAGTCTAAATCAAAGATCGACGGAAGTCCTTATCTAAGAATCCTTCAAATGATTGACGATAAGTATGATTCGAAAGAAAGAGGAGATCTCCTCGTCTTCCTCAGCGGTTTGTCTGAAATCTCCACTGTCGGGGATCTATTGAAACAATACGCACAGCAGACACAAAAGTGGGTAATTCTTTACCTCCACAGCACTCTATCCATCGAAGAACAGGACAAAGTGTTCGATATATCTCCAGAAGGGGTCCGAAAATGTATTCTTTCTACAAATATTGCCGAAACTTCTCTGACCATCGATGGGATTCGTTTTGTATGTGATTCTGGAAAAGTGAAAGAAATGAGTTATGACTCCAACTGTCGAATGCAAAGACTTATTGAGTTCTGGATCAGTATAGCCTCTGCTGAACAAAGGAAAGGCAGAGCGGGTCGAACGGGTCCGGGAGTTTGCTATCGATTGTATTCGGAAACTGACTTCAAGTCTTTCGCGCCGAACGCCGCGCCGGAGATCAGACGCGTTCCGCTCCACTCATTGCTCTTGAATATGATAGCCATGGGATTACCCGATGCCCGCAAATTCCCTTTTTTAGAGCCCCCGTCGGCGCAGAGCATCGAAGAAGCGCTTATAAGTCTCAAAGAACAATCGGCCATCACTGAAGACGAAGAGTTGACACCAATGGGCAAAATGTTGGCTCGACTTCCAGTCGACATATCGATCGGCAAAATGCTTATTCTTAGCTCTGTCTTTGACTTAACAGACCCTATACTGTCCTTAGCGGCCGCTCTAAGTATTCAGTCCCCGATAACTAACCAATCTTTGCGCGAAAGGGATGCCATCGAATCGCGTCGAGCCCTCAACTCGACAGACGGCGATCCCTTTACTCTACTCAATGCCTATAATAAATGGCTTGAAATTAAAGCTGAAGAACAAAATTCAAAGAAATGGTGTCAAAAGAGAGGTCTCGAAGAACAGAGGTTTTACGAAATGACTAAACTTAGACAACAATTCAAAGATATACTTAAAGACACCGGACTTTTGACCATTGATCCAATTGATAGCGACTTTTTTGCTTCGAGTTCGGACAGAATCAGAAGACACGGAGAAGTGAAGCTCTTGAGGAAAATGAAGAGAGAATATGATAGGAAAGCACCCAAACGGAGGAAAGTTCTCAAAGTAGATAAAAACTCAGACAACGAATCGGATGATAACCAACCGGACATAAAAGATGTTGAGTTCCGGTTATCCCACGACAGAAGACAAGTGGAGGTAAAAATCGATTTTTTATGCCTTTATGTAAAAGAGAGAGTCGTTTCGCTATAATTTTATGGGATCGCCGATAGATTTAGGGTTTTTGTGAACAGTTTTGCTGTTTATTAAGAAATTTACTGATGAATCAAATTGACTAATCATTTATCACTACCATTGCCATCATTTCCAGTGAACCCGATCACTGACCCAACACTAAAGCCTAGCATTGATTGTGTTTCCGATTGTTTTATAGGCTCTGAGAGATGGGAGCAAACAGTATAGCGATCGCGACATAACTCTAATGAAGTTAATTCTTTGCAATGGACTTCACCCACAGCTGGCCGTCGCTGACGAACACAACTCATACACGAGAGATAGCGATCAGATGTTTCACACAAAGGTAGAGACCGTTTGCCACTCTTTAGACTTGTATTTCCGATAATTCATTGACGGATCAGATAATATCCGATAAGGAATTTGCACTGAATTTGCAATCGTTTCGTCCGATTAATCAATTTTATTGACTTAAAGGACAAACCGTTTGCAGTACTGCACCCGAACTCAATGTTTGCCTCAGAGCCGGAGCTTCTGAGGGCTCGACAATCCAAAGACCAGATCAAAGGCTTTCACAGCTTCAGTCCTATCAGTTCAGGCCATCAACTGCTGGCTTACGTCTCACTTCTGGAGACAACGAAACCCTATTTATGTAATTGCGTTCGTATACCCGCCGCTCACGTCTTGGCTCTCGTGTCCAACTCTATCGATACAAACTATGACTTCTCGAGGTTCGCAACTATTTATCATTATTTGTCGCAAACAAACACTCTTTTTGTGATTTGCAGTTCAAAAATGCATTCAAAGCTAGTTATCGATGAATACATTACAAAGAGTTGCAAAGAGTTGTTCGCAAATTATTTATCGATAAATACAATTCAATTCTTTTGCCATTTCTTTATGCAAATAGACATCAATTCTTGTTTTGTTAAGTTTAAGCCCTCACTCGAGTTCATAGCTTTTCAATAGTATTTGTAATGCATTTTTGAATGTCTTCTCAAAACAAGTATTCTTTAAGAATAGTGTATAAGAAGTGAAACACAAATCGAGTCGTTATCTCATTCTCTCAAACAAAACACAGAATTGTTTGCGATTCTTGGCTTGAATTGCAATTTCCCGACACTGAGAGCTCACAAAAGTTCATATCTCAAGCCTTACGAGTCCGTGATTTATGGCTTCAGTTATTGAATAAACTATTTTCTGGTGAGTCTAAGACATGTTTGACATCCCTCTCCTCTCATTCCAACACTTGTCTCATCTCTGCTATAATGCGAGACATAATTTAGAAGCCATTTGTTTCTGTCTTATTCACGATTATCTTATATTTGGTTAAAATGTCTTTTGATTTATTAGAATGCTTTGAGAGCAGTGATGGAGCGGATGGAGAGAGTAAGAGGTCGTCCCTCACGACCACTCCAGAAGTGGTTGCGATGCGAAACCAATTAGTCAAAGATATTTATGCCTTTATTCGCACCGAAATCCACTTTTCTTTGAGACGTCTTCTCAGAGCAGACATAAACCAATTATATGTCGGCACAAAAGATGATAACACGTCTCTCACTCAAGACCTTAAGAGAACTCAAGTCTGTGGAAACCTCTCAGAGACTCAATATAGGGCTCATCCGGTTAAAGGAGGTCTCGAACTGAGGCCTTATCTCACGTATAACTGGTATAAAAATCTTTTGTTAGTTAAAAATGTTTTAGTGATTTTGTTTTATCTCTGAATGAATCTCAAGTTTGGCCACAAATGAAAGCCTAACTACACTTCAGTATCTGAAAAAGGAGTGGAAGTGCCAGACGTGTGGCAAACAATTGTCTTCCACACCATTAGAACAGATCAGACATCGAGAACAATGTCAATCATTTGAAAGCAGTGGTTCTCAAGAAATCAAAGTCGAATCTGAGGACACGGAAGAGTCGGCTGAAGTGAAGACCGAAGCCTACGATCCGTTGAAAATATCGTATTTTTGCGATAAATGTCAACAAAAACTATTCTTAACGTCGACTCAAATACTTCGACACAAACGAAGTCATGAGTCGAGTAGTGATGACATTAAGCCTAAAATCGATGAAAATTGTATTAAAACCGAAATTATTTAAATCCAATTCAATAAATATTTAGATTAGTTTTTCATTTAACTAATGATTAAATTGTTATCAGAAGATAATACTTATGCCATATGTCTGTTCAGAGTATTGTATTCTTTGGTCAGAGTGTTGAGCCTCAGAGCGATAGGACGGGAGAGATAACGGAGGACCGGAGAGAGAACGGCAGGTCTCGAGCGACCCATTCGACAGCAAAAGTTAACCCTAAGTTTGGTTCTCATTGTGTTCCCAAATAATAGGAGTTATGGTCCGCACAAAAGCACTTGTGTTGCGCTCATCAATAGCTCCTGTGCTCTACTGAACGGCACACTCTGTTTGTGTGCTGTTCTCCACATCTGTTAACTTTTAATAAAAGAGTAGTGGAAATGGATTTTCGAATCAAATCCTAACCAAAATGCAATGAAAAAGTGAATTAACAGGTGGACGGCCGACAGTCAGGTCTTCCATTGCCTTCCATTGCGGTAATACAATTGTCGACCGATTGTTAACTCTGTAATCAAATCCGATTTAGTAATAATCCTCTTCTCAATCGACTCTATTCTCAATTCAAACCAGACTTCTGTCGATCTGTTGACAAATATTGCGAACAAAACATCGTTTTTATTGTTATTTACATTTCAAGTGTCACTCTATTACCCAACCCGTGATTGGATTTGAAACTGGATTTGGAATCGGATTGTCCTTAAGTTTCATTACATTCTCTAATCGCTCGATCGTCTCGTTTTCAGATTCTTCCCATAAAATCGCAAAATTATTCTATAGTTTTGATGATAAGTCTTATGTTTGGTATCATTGATGAGTCTGTTTTGCAATCGTGGGAAAGCCCACAGTCCAGAGCGTATCGGATTCCGATCCCGAGTCAGAGCATCGATATTCTGATCCCATTGTAGTTTTTGCGCTTCACTTCACGCTTAATATAATTGTGATTTAAATATTTAAATCAGTTGTTAGTCATTGGCTATCATTGAGTGTCTGTTGAGTATGGGTTAGCCCTCGATAGCACAAAATCCATGAATTTTACGAGAAATTCACGATTTGTTTCTTTGGTATGGATATCATGCGAATCCTCGTCGGAGAGAGAAAGCAATGAAAGCAATGATATGTTTGTTCGGTTCGCAAATCAAATCTCACACTCTGTCGACTCCGACGACAATTCAATTTTGCCTCAAATATACCGCAAAACGCGTCAAATCGTATAATAAATCTTTTGTTCGCCAATCAGTCCATTGTTTTCGCTCAACATTTTCATTGTTCAAAGACATCAAACTATTGATTGAGAGAAGAGTTTGGGTTTTAGTGACAAATGTCCCGAAAATGTTATCGAAATTTGATTTAAAGTCATTTCATCGACTCGAGGGATATCTCAAAACAGATCTATACTATTGTTCTCTCCGACGGCTAACTCCGAGATGAAAGTGCTTTTCATTAATTTCGATAAATTGAAAATTTGAGAAATGATGACCAATGAAGTGATGGTTCACTAATTGCATTAACAATATAATAAGATTTTAAAGATTCAACGAGAAAGTGATCTCGTCTTCAGTTAATTTGTCTTCGGTTGGGATCAACTCGAGAGCATCACTGCCTAACCGAATGATACAATTGATGCCAACCCTCAGTGAAGAAGACATCGATTTAGTTGTTCTACTTGTCTGAGCACTGGTTAACGAGTGCTGTGCAAACAAATCCCAGACAATGATCTCGCGTACTGTCGAACCACTTGTTTTCTATTCGTTTACTTACTTATTGTCATTGAATTCAATTAAGTATTTCTTTTATTGCAACCCAAACACTATCACTGATAGTCATCCAGGGATTTGTGGATTTGTAGTCTAAGAGTTAGCAAACAATTCCTCTTCTGTGATATCGGAGCGCATGCACTGGCCGTGCGGTGACTGCGGGGGAAGAAGTGATGTGAGTCGAGACGATTGGTTGTTGGGAGAGATGTTCAGTCCCTTTGATTGGTTTGGCTTACGATCTGACAAATTATTAATGTGTGTCTCAGCGCGGCATTCATTGGGGATGCGCTCCACTTATTCCTCTCTTCCGAGAGCACTCTCTCCTCCGCACAGACCCTAATCTAAATTCACACAATTTTCTTATATCTGATTATTATAACTACTATTAGAAGAGAAGATGCGCTCAGTTTTAAGGACCTATAATAGAGATTGAGTTCAACTAAAGACCACTTAAGCGACAGAAAAGTATTTAATGTCTGGTCCGACGTCTCATTCACTTTATAGTTCACTCTTTACAAGCCTTTCCTCTCATTCGGGGCTTTCGTGTAATTGAAGTTCACTTAATTGGTGTCGAATCTGAATAGTGTTTGGGTTCGGGTGTCGGACGTCAGAGCACTACCGGAACCCAAACTTTGCATAACTTTTTAAGAATCACATATAAATCAGTTCTAAAGAGCTCTCAACTAATGTGTAAATCAATTGCATAAGTGATCGGGCATTGAGTCAATTGAAGCGATGGAGTCGGCAATCAGTGCGGACTCATTGACGCCCGGCTTCAGCCCATCTGCGGTCCGCTCTCTGACAGCATCTGCACAGATGTCATACTCCGGCCCTCAGTGTTCACCCTATTCGAGCATATTTAATGTCTCGTCAGTATTAGCCGAACATTTAAATGCCAGTCGAGTCCAGGCTTTCGGACTGAGTCCCGTGAGTGCGGCAGCGATGCTACACAACCATCACAACCGTATGCCTGATCCACATCACAACCATCACAACCATCCGCTCCTCTCTTTGCCGTCGGAAAGTGCGTCAACTCTTAATATTTGTGCCAATAATCCCATCTCTGGTAATGTAATATCAGCCATGAGTGACCTGAGCTCACCCGCGCCGAGCACTGACGGTGACTCTATCGGAGAACAATATCACACTGAGGACAGTATCACTCCCGAGGAGACCAAACTGTTTACTCTCAAGCGAGCCATCCATGAATCCAATCACTTTGAGTCCAAAGGACTCGAATGCAATCCTTCTTTCGTCGGCAAAGAACAGGAAAACAATCTAATGAATGGCAGCAAAAGTCGATGCACTCCAACACCGAAGAAGACACGAATGGGAAAGACTGTGAGTATAGCCTAACCTAAGCTAATCAGTCAAACCCTCTGACGTCTGTCCTCTCAGACAAGACTGGCCTTAATTACAATCGATTGCTTTTACTGTGTTTTGATTTGATTGATATGAAAATCAATTATTTGTTTAATGAGATTCTCTCTGAGATTCAGTCAATACTTATATCCATATCTCACTCAAAGCACATCCGACTGAACATAAACGCGAGGGAAAGACGTCGAATGCATGACCTGAACGACGCTTTGGACGAACTGAGACAAGTCATACCTTACGCTCATTCGCCTTCAGTCAGGAAGTTATCCAAAATCGCGACTCTTTTGTTGGCAAAGAATTATATTCTAATGCAGGTATGAATTGGTTTACTTATAATACACTTCTCTTTTGTTACGAAACGTCAAAACATCGACAGATTGTCAAAACTTACAAAAGTTTTAGTCAAAAGTCAAGAATTACATGATATAAAGTTTATACTAGAAAGTTAACGGTGAAAAGAGTTTGGCTCTCAAACTAACCAAAGCTAATCTGTCCACAAAGGGAAATGCTTTGGAGGAACTGCGAAGAATCATAGTGTTTATGAATCAATCAGGTGTTCCGTTACCGCCAGGCATGGCAGCCACCTGTGCGGCCGCGGCATCCCTTCCCTCATTGCACGCGCACTTCAGCCAAGAGTTGCATAACAACTTGTCAACAATGGGCGACACCACTCTGGGAAGCCTTCACTTCGGCACAGGTCTCCAAAACCCGACCCAAAGCCTAAGCAATACCACAAACTCAGTCTCAGAATTGATTGAGAAGTCATCGAACAAATTGATGCCATCGTCGGCAATGAATTGAAGCCAATGTACAGATAAGATGTGAGTGAAGGCAAACATATTTGAGGTCTGTATCGGAAAAGTATTGAATTTGTATTTAGATTATCGGTAAATAAGTAGAAAATTGTTTACAATGTTTAGTGTAATAAAAATCGAGTGAATATAAAATAAAAACTATTTGACATTAAAAATGTTTTGCCGTCTCTTCCGAATCGATATTTTCTATTAGTTTAAAGAATTTTTTTCGTTAAACGCCGTCGAATATAATGAAATATAAGTTGCGATAAATTTTTTAGAGTAAAGAGTGTTATGAATGAAATGTTTAAATGTTGTCCTCTATTATTAAAAGGTAATCTAAAATCTAAATTACGAATTTGTGAAATGGAGCGAAACCTAAACCGATAAGAGTGTCGGCAGAGCGCCGGCGGAGCGCTCGGCACACATGAGCTCTCTGTCGAGCTCTCAAACCGATGTCATAAAAATTTTTCAAAAATTTCTTATTCTCTCTCATTGTTGGCGATCACTGATTGCCAGTTATGTTCTGGTCTTCAATGCGATAGGATTTTGATTAATCGCTTCTGAGTTTTGAGCTCTTCTTTAAAATGCATTCAATTCTGTGAACAATGTCTGCAAATGTCGAATGTCTACCGATATCTGTTTCAAAGGTTCACTTCAGTCAAGTGAATAACTTTAATGGCTCTAAATTTATTATATAAATGACATTTCGGTCACTTTTGGATATTTAAAATCAAGATTCGCTATCATTTTGCTGTCCAAGCGATCGGTTGCGGTCGAAGGGATTATATTCGCAAACTATGATCATTTCAATTAATATTTCCATTTTGAAAGACAGCTTAAACTTTAATGGCTTAATGACAATGATATTGAAGTGTCATTAAAATAAGAAATGTCTAAAGAGATGATAATATAAATTGGTTACAATCAAAACGACCACATTTTGAATTGCAATTTCTAATCGAACAGATTTGAGCTCAGAATCACTTTATAGATCGACTTCAAGTGGTGTTCCAAACCCTCAATGAAGTCCACAACCACTCAATCTCTAAATATATTTATTAAAGCTTTGAATGAATCGCTATTTAGACTCACTTTCAACGCTCAGATAGTTTTGGGATGCAATGAACGGCTGTATTAAACTCGAAGCCATCGATAGTCTCGATATCCGGCAAAAAACAAATCCGTATTCAGTGGTAGAGACTGAGAGACAGTCCGTCAAATGTGTATTTTGTAAATCGCAATATTGGGAATTGCTTTTAGTGCTGTGCGTATTAACAGCGCATTTGATTTGGCCCTAAGAGGGGAATACATAATATATTGCGATATACTATTACTAAATAAAGTCAGTCCTCTCATAGTCTCTGAGTCTGAGGTACTGGAACTCACTTTTAGGACATAACTATAAGCGCTTCCAGTTTTCGGGCGATAACTGAATTAAAGCCAAGCATTAGATTAAAAGAGGATTTGTGGGCAAAACTCAGTGTCTGTGCCTTAAATGATCGGAACGGCGCTCACTCTTCATCTGTTTTATATGAAACAACTCTCCGCTCACTTATTAGAGTACTTTACCATAAATTTGATTGAATATAAATCAAATAACGTTTGATTGCATTCGCCATTCAATACAATCAAACTTTTTTTGTCATAGAATATAACAAATCATTGATATTTGATTGTCTGGCGAATAGATTATTGTTTTGTCATTTGATTTAAATTCAAATAAAGCTTTTCATTGATGATTGCAATTAATTACCAACCGATACAATAGAAGAGAAGCCAACCCTCAGAGTGACTGCGAAACCAGTTTTTGTGTAAATATGGAATGTATTGCAGAGAAGTATAGCACAAGTCGTTAGGCTTTGGGCTCTCAATGGACTCAATAAGGACTGG
The DNA here is from genome assembly GCA_034689365.1 of Liebstadia similis. Taxonomy (NCBI): domain Eukaryota; kingdom Metazoa; phylum Arthropoda; class Arachnida; order Sarcoptiformes; family Liebstadiidae; genus Liebstadia; species Liebstadia similis. The sequence goes on along the minus strand of JAQGAJ010000134.1, from coordinate 2,389 downwards.
ACTCATGTCTAGCCATTCCTCAGTATGTCTTCCCTTTCCATTCGCTCGTTTCGTATATTCAAATGCAAAACATGACAACCAGTTAGCCATTGGACCCCAAAAACAGAATTATATTTATGAGACTCTCGAGATATGTTTGCCTTTGGAAGAGATACTCGACTCGGCCTCAGAGCTCGTCCGCAGAGCTCGGCTTCGATTTGCTTTACTTTTCCCGAAGGCTTTGAAAAATACATAATCGATGGCGAGATTGAGACACAAAAAATGAACGGAATCTAAATGACTGTTAAACACAAAACAGTTGTGTTTATGAAAATATTTTCTCTTTTTCTTTGATGTCATTCCTCTTCTCTGAAAAGCCTTAACTCTTTGCTTAAGTATTGTTTTCTTAATTATATTCACATATTATATACGGCTTTACATAAGTTTGTATTCATTTTGACTGTAATTCACATCAAAGACTGCATTGATATAAATATTTTTACATATTTTTCATTCAGTGATTAATACTTAATTCAGAGCTCACTCTCTGTCTATCGATAACACGATTTGAATGCAAATGTGAAGAACGGAAAAGCGTTGGGAAACAGATCGGAAACAAGTGCTAAAACAGTGTCGGCCCTCAGTATGTGCTGAGCGCTAGAGAGACACTACTTATCAAATTAATTCATCGCATTTCATAAGTATTGGTTGAGTGAACACCAAAAGCCTATTCTTATGCCTGTTCTCAGGAAATTTAGGGTCGGAGTGATTGCCTTCTCTGCCGGAGACGAGTGTGCCTTAAATTTATTACAAGAAATATAATATACTTTGAATAATGTTTTGATATATCGTCGAGAATATAGATATCGAAGCTATGGTTTGTCAGACAAATGGATTCGTGTTAGGACTCAGACGACGAACAAACCATTTAATTATAGGCAATGATATGCAGAAAACAGTTACAAACACTTCGAGACTTAATTACATTATTCCGATCTCGACTTCCATTGGATTTGTTTTGTGTCGACAATTGGCGAATCACTGCGAGTCGGGAATCGTCTTCACTCAGACAGATATCAATTCAATTATAACCAATCCTATGACTAAAGGGACGGACAGTCGACCCTATTTTGACAGATGGACCGACACATCGATTAATTACTTTTCATATTGATTGAGACCAAGTTTACTATTGTATCGGTAATGTCTATCTTCATTCGAAAGTCAAAATCATCCAAACGGCCTTGAAGTAAGTTGATCATGGTTGATTGAAATGCTAGAATTGTCGGAATGAGTGGAATTGATAAAAATATCCTTATTATATAGTGTTGTTACGAGAAAGATGAACAATATCTTGTTTACTCCGAAGCTTTAGTTCCCATTATAACATCAATTTGAACATTACTTATATGATCTCAAATAAATTGAAACTTTAATTAAAATAAACTGAAATATTTTAGTTCTCAAATTAAAAATTATAATAAAAGTTGAATAATGAATATGTTTTGTTACATAAATTAACGATTAGTTAAAATTGAATTCAATAAAAATAAGAAAATAAATAGATTTTTAATCCAATGATTAGTCTTTATTGGGAAGCGATTCCAAGTTATGAATTTCGATCGCTTCCACTTTCTTGATGATCGATAAGGCTTTCTATGGATTAAAAGACAAAATAAGTCAATTGAAGACAAATTCAATTCAATTGTAAAACCTTTGACACCGAAGTTCTGATCTCTTCGTAAGAATCGTTCGTTTTCTTCAGATTTTCGGTCAATTCGTTCAACATTTGTGTCTTGGCTTCGAGTTTTTGGTCTAGCGATTGGTCGAAAGCTTCTAACTCTTTGGCGAACTGTTCTTTCACTGGTTTGGATGCAGTCTGGACGGCAATCTCACCCGTCGGGTATGAGTCGAAGTTTTCTGAAATATAGGCCAACTTCGGGCCAATTGTTTGTTCGGTAAACAATCTGTTCATCTCGTGGTCCAAACGGGTTTCGATATATTTCTCGTAGTCTTTAATATGTTTTTCGCGGATTTCTCGGAACTTCTTGGTCTTTGTCTCATCATTGGTCACACTTTGGATGACATTAGCGAACATTTTGTCAAAACAATGAGTGTATTGGCCGACAAAGGCATCGATGGCATCGCCTCTTAAGATGAACAGGTCTTTCATCGCTTCCGGATTGAGTGACAGTGCGGTCACAGTATTGGTCACGTCTTCGGTCATTGTTTTGCCGACAAAACTAAATCAGATTTGTTTTGATTTGTTTTCAGTCAATAGTTTTAGCGCCAAATCATTGGTTCAATACTTTGTCATCAGATGTCAGGAAATATGTGATAATCAAAGAAATGAAAGCCTCTTTCATCGGTAATTTAGACCAAGATATCAAAGAAATTCAATTATATTCTT
>JAQGAJ010000133.1:0-20552 GCA_034689365.1 Liebstadia similis | reverse complement strand
ATGTCGTAACAGATTCGACATAAGAATTGAGCCCACATTCAAACATATTCTCTCGATTCCATGAATATATCCTGAATTCTATACATTCTTCTCAGGAATGGATTCAAAACGGTTGATATGAGACCATTCCTTCAGATTGAGACCCACTATGTTCTGGTAATTGGAGAGATTATCGTTTGTGAATACATATATCGTTTCCCGAATTCATATTAGCATTCAATTTGATTGGAAAAAGTGTTTCATTTTGTTTGAAGTATTAAAATCATAGAAAGTGTTGGCTCACGACTCGTGTGTCGACTCATATATTGGTTTTCATATGATATCCACCGAAAGGCGAAAAGTCTATCGCTTTTTACAAATAGAATCCGAAATTCTTTCAGCAATTTATACCCTATTTTACAATAATGTTCTTATTTCCAAATGTCACGACTCTGTCGACTCCTTTCCCGTTCCCTCTCCTCTCCACTGCCTTCTCATCGCTCGATGTCTTTCATACCTTATATTCATTGAAAGCCGAAATCGATTTTAACATTTTTGACGATCCGCTCAAATCTTAATTTTATTGAACTAAAAATCTCTCAAAAGTTAGTTTTGTTCGTCGTTTTCGATATAATATTTATTGTTATGTAACGTAAAGTCAAACCCAATACCAGAGCAGCTCTTTGTGGACGACAATCAATATTTTATTTAATATTATACGACATTTTGTGCTTTCAATCGAAGGCTTTACATAATTTTCCACTAAAGACAATTGACTTCACTCTCAAAGAGAGATTAAATCTGATTTAATTCAAAACCAAATACTAAACTATCGGTCGATTCGTTGCTTTGAGTCGTCAAAGATCTGAGGAATTGATGAGAAGTGAGTTTAAAGAACATCTGAGCGAATCTAATCCGCGATTTCGGCCATTTCTTTAATGAATGGCAACTGAAGTCTAGATTTTGCTGATATAATGACACATAAATTCATTTATAAGGATTAGCCGGTTATTCAGGGCTTATTTCGATAACGATTGGACACTAATATCATATAAAGGATAATAAATTTTTAAAAATTAGTTAACCCGAGAAACCAAATCATGTGAAGATAGGTTTTGCCAATCGATATCTGTTCCTATCTTTGGCTCAGACACGGAATAACCACTATTTAAACAATCAAATCCTAGAATAGTTAGAAAAACAAATACCAGCCGTAAATTGAATTACTTTAAACATATCTTTCTTTACATTTAAGTTGAAAACTGCGAAACCATTTCTTTCTCCGAACGACTAAACAAAGAGACAAATCATTTCGTCTACAAATCCGATGCCAAGGATTATAAGCGCTAAGAATTTTCAGAATAATTAGTTTTAATTAAGGAATTGCTTTTAAATAATTGAAGACTTTATTTGAGATTTATATTAAATACTCAGTGAATCGCAATGACATTAATGTCTGAGCAAAGGCTCACTAAATAAGACTATTTGGGCCATAATTTTCTATTTGGGCTCACATTCTATTCATAATTTTGTTGGCATTTATGCTAATAATTATAATTTATTTGCGATATAGACTTGTATTCGGTCGCAAAACTTGAGCCAACGTTTAATTTAGTAATACTTTACAGAAAATATTTAATTTGAAACTGAGATTCAAGTAATGAATTGCAATAAAATCATCGCATTTCGTATGAATTTCTGTTTAAAATCAACGAAGAAATTGAATTTACTCTCAAACTAAACATTCATTTGGCGTCTGAATTAAGCAATAAATGGTCGGATTATTTATAAAATCATTTTTTCAGAGTTAACTAATGAGTTATCTTTGTTTACATTCTATGAATAGGTAATTAGTGAACGAGTTTTACATTTTATAATTATTTCGAAACCGACTTCAAAAGCAAACATTGGGTTCAGTCTTATGAGAAGATAAGTCCCATTCGATTAGAACTAATTTTATACACAATTTTCTTGTGGTTATTGACTGAAAATAATCGCCGGTTTTCGAGACTAAACTAAACTATTTTTCTCGTGATTTAATGGTTGTCTTAACTGAATTTGAATGTCCGACAAAAGCCACTGAACTGAGAGTGCGATTGAATTTCCCTTTCGTTTCACGTTTTTCAGTCCTCTTTGAGTCGACATAATTGGATTGCATAGCAGTGCCAACACTCCAATCCCTTCCTATCCCTTACCCTTCCTTACATCATATCGAAGTGATTTCATTCCCTTTCAAATACCATTTCAATACTCATTTTTATTGTTTTTTATCGCAGATTTCTATTTATCCGAAAGTAAACGGAAAACAACGAAACGATCGCTGAGACCAATACCGAGAGGCAATTGTTTTTACGATTGAATCCGACTATTAATTCAAAGCCTCTCTCCGAACACAATGTAAGTGAATATTCCATTATAAGTGACACTAACTGTGATCCGGAGTCGAACCAAAGTAGTGGCAAATTTGGTTCAAACATATAAATAGATGGACAGAGGACTCGATTCAGTCGATTCTTAGTTTAATATTCTTTTGTCGGTCATTGATATTCGGGTCATATAATGACCGATGCCTTCAATGACTTGAATGCCTGCAACCCATGCAGTGATGGCTCGCTTTTAAGCCTATCATAAACTCCTAACACATCGATGTCTAACTTATTCTTTGCCGAATCCGAAGAACATCTAAACTCTGGTCTCTCGTCTCATATGAGACCCAACGGCGCTCTCAGGTCTCTGATCCGAGTCTATCGCTGTTTCTTTATTCAAGTCTCAGACACTTCTTTCGTGACTCAACTGTTATATAACACTAAATGTTGTGCAATATATAAAAATATATGTCTCAACACATGAAAAATAATTGTGTTTTTTGCTAATAAATTATCGTTTATTCGGATCTCTCGTTCACTCTTTTGCCGCTCATTAGTATTCGAGAGATATTTTTTGCAAATTTCTTACATTAAAAGAGTGGGTATTGAAGACATTGAAAAATAAAGATGAATAATCTGAACAATCCTTCGGAGGATAGGAAACAAAATTGATGGACATCTGGGAAAAGAAATTTTCATTCAAAGCCAATGACAAACAAAACTATCCATTCTATCGATACGTTTATGTCTTTTTCGGTTCCGAATCAGAGCCAAGCCTTTTGTGAATTTATATCGATATTTATTCTCTAGGAATAGCTCGGAATACAGATCTCTACAAATGTAGGACTCATTTGATTAGTGATGAATGTCTTTGCGCTGAGGGACGAACCGAATGGCGATTCAATTAGCGATTCTTCTAATTAAAAATGGGTTTATAATTAGAGAAATTACTTGATTTCAATTCGTGACGAATAGGATATCGAACTAATCATTAAATGTAATAATTCTTTCTTCGAGTTTACGAGTGTTTCGTGTTTTTCTTGTTTTTTATTCATTATTCACGAATCGATTAGAAAAATAAATAAATCATAAAAACAATAGACTTAAGTATTTTCCCATTATTATCATAACTAAAGCAATACTAATGTTTTGAATCAAAATCGAGAGATATGTCTAACGATCGATACAATCGAGTGTTTATATCCTCGATGTTTAAAATGCATGTCTCCTTTGGGACGGATTCATGATTGGAATAAATTGATGATGACTTTTGAGCTCATGTTTTGGCTCCAAATATTGAAATCCAATAGTTTTTCAATCATTTTTAGTCCATTTATTGTCGAATACTTTTTTGTCTTCGGTTCAATTGTTTACTATTGTCTCGAATTAGTTTTAAAGAATAGATTTTTTTGTGGTTTGACTTTTGTGTTGAAAAACTCGTATCAAATAAATTAGAATTTAAGATGATTTTTGAACAATTTTTGTGGTCATCTATCAAATTGTAAAATGAAATTCAAATCTAATCCTTGTCTTTGCTATTGATTTGGGGTTTGAAAAGGCTTTCGACAAAAAATTTTCGAAACGATTGTTGTCTGACATAAGCCTCGCATAAGTTTAATAATGAAATACTGAGCGAAAGTGAAGTAATTTGATTGATATTTTGTAATTCTGGTCATACATTGAATTTCTGGTCCACACATGTTGTGATAAATCGTTGGGAATCTCTTTCACTTGTTATCGAGCAAAATGTGCTCAACTGATCTGAAAAATGAGTTCAATTTTAGGCCTATATTTACTTTACTTTTTATGAATCGCAGTCAACGCTTTCGACTTTAGACACACAAGTATTTTATGTCGAATCCCGGGCAGAGAACAGCCCTCAGTCCAGAGCTCTGTTAATATTCTGTTAACGCATTCACTTTTTCTGTATTACAGAATCTGTTCCCCAATTCTCTCCAATACTCTCTGACCTTCCAATTGATCCTAAATATTATTCTACAAACTCTTCTCAATTAAAAACACTTGACTTTTGGTTTCACAAAATCCTTTAATTTCAGAGTTTTTAAGTAAACTTTTTTCACTCAAACAGAGAGAAGTGGACGAAAAGATCAATCGATTGATGAGATTAGCAGTAGTTTTGTTAGTGTTATAGAGAGTGAAGTGAAGGAAAGATAAAGTAGTGAAGAGAGTTATAGTCAGTGTATTGCCTGAGTATTGGCTCACTATTGCCTACCACTGCCTAACATTGCCTACCATTGCCTACCATCCCTTACTATCCCTTATATGCCTTCCATTCCCTGTCTATTCCCAAAAGTGTCATTATATGAGTAAAAGTAGCGAATGTCCAGCTTTTATGAAATAGTGATCGACTTTCTTCTTATTTGAAGTGAATTATTTAAACCAATCGATTGCTTGACATTCGCTATCACTTATAGAATGGTCGGTAGTATTGGAGCAAAAATTCTTAAATAAATTCTGTTTCAAAGGAATCGTGAATTTAGTTCAAAGACAACATCAAACTTGAGATAACAGTTTATTCAACTTCAATGAACACATCTTCCAAACAGTGTTAGAGACAGTGTTAGAGACAGTGTTCGGTCTCTAAGAGAGAAAACAAGACAACAATAGACGACGACTCGAGAAACTGCTTCTTCACTGTTGAAGATATGAGACAACAGTTTCAGTCGATTCTGTCTAACGGTTCGATCTGTTCCTCGAAGAGACCAGACTTGACATCAGAGACAATAGACTTGAGTTTTATTAGTTTAGATCCCTATGAAAATTGTTTGGAAAAGTCATCCGAGTCTTAGAAACCGAGTCTGAGAGTGATTAGCGCTCAGAATAATAGCCGCGAATAGGAATAAATAGGAATAAAAGAGAACTAAATGTTTGTTTGACTTTGAAACGTGATCTCCAGTCAGTTATGTAGAGACGAATCGATCGCTAAAATTAATACAACGACTAATGCATACAATGATTAATCAAAATTAAGTTAAATTTGAAAATAATTGTTAGAAATGTTATATCAAATGATATGAAATATGGGCACAAAAAATATTAATAACTTTTTGTTGGCTGATCTCAACTCTCGGCCAACTCGAGTGGCAATGGCTCTGAAATGTGCCGTCAATTAGTGTTTTGTGTATTTAGTGACGAGAATCAGAGCAATCACTGGAATCACAGCAATCATATACTTTAGGCAGAAAAATATGATCCAATCCATGGTATCGATAGTGTTCAGTGGATAGTGTTCATAGTGGTCGAAATCGACAAGTCATGGATGCAATGAGCCATAAGTCACGTTAAGTCAACACTGATATCTCGGTTGCCGTTTCCACTTGAGAGCCAATAACATTCATAGCACTCACATGAGAGCCAAAAAATTATTATTTGTGAAACATTTTCATTATTAATGCGTTGCCAACCGTTCACTCAATTGAGTCGTGAGTTTGCATTCAAAATACTCGTTCCGACAATTTTTGGTCCTCTTTTGGGCCATTGAAACACACATTCCGTTCCTTCCGATTGACTCAAAACATATGAAAAGAAGTGTTAATCCAATAATGTCTTTGAAAGTAATTTTTACTCTTATTCGCAATCATTTTATAATCAAATAAACAGTTTTTGTCAAAAAATTGTTTGAATGGAAAGGAATGCGTTCATTGACTGTAAGTGTCTTTGCTTTCACTACTTCTTCAAAGTCTCTTAATTTTTATTCACAACTCATGTGTTTTCGACCAATTATTTTATCGCGTTTTTCAGTTTCACTTCGTTTATAGTTTGAGTGAAAATATTTTAGAAAAAATTATTTCATTGCTTCGAAACATACGATTACTCTTTCGTCGACAGAACTTAGGGTTTAATGTTTCAATGTATTAGTTTTTGTGTTTTTTCTCTCAAAAAGAGCTGCCTTTTTGTCATTTTGCCAATCGTTCAAATGCGAAAATAGCAGATGTACTCCAACTCTACTCATGTCCTGCTTTTGCTTTGTTTGAACAGCCATTTACTACACATTCAAATACAAACTACCGAATTGACGATAGACTCAAAGCGATGACACTCAGCGAAGACGTGAGACAGGGATGGGAGAGATGGCAAGGATGAGGAGAGAGACACAGAGAGAGACAGAGTGTGAGAGAGATCGAGAGAGAGACTGTTAGCTATGGTGGCCTCAAATCAGTTAGCAGTAGTACAAGTGAAGCATAAATCGCAGCGCAGATAACAATCAGAGATTTGTGTGAAATTGCATGCATTGGATGCGTTTCTTTTCTCTGCTCATTCATCTCAATACTAGACCTCCACAACCATCACAACCATCGAAACCATTTGCACATATTAACCATAAACTGAGGCTTTGATGACGAGAGCACTGCCGACATTCACTCTTCTCTACGCTTTGACTTCATTGGCGATAAGCTTTTGAATATGTCTATGATTTACGTGTCTATCAGTCTCTAAGCAAAGCCAATGATTTTCACTTTCAATATTGGACTCAAATGTGTGGCAAATGTTCTCATTTGTCGGGAATTAGTCTCTCAAACATTGCAATAATGGCTGAGTTTAAACAGAATATTATGTAATAGTTTTCAACGCTATTCCAGAATATTCTTGACTCGATTCTAAAGTCGTTTTTGTTTGAATTTAAGTTAGAAATTCTGTTCTAAATCATCAGAATATCAGAGTATATCTGGGTATTAACACCACTGAAGTGCTATTTCACACAAATTGATAGTCGTTTTATGACTTGATGTAGAAAAAGATGATTTGAATTATTTGATTGATCCGGATATCGATATGTTTTGAGAGGCCAAGAGTCGACTAATTTTGATCCGAGTTGTAAAATGGGGGCAAAATTCAATTTCATTGTTGACTTAAGAGTTTTCATTAAAATATTCTATTTTGAGAACTCTGGCAGACGTGGTCTCCATTGGATCCCAGCGTTTATTTATGAATCAAACAAATATTTTTATAAAATTCTTTAGGGATCGCATAGAATAGGGAATGAGAGACAGAATGAGATGAGAGAATGAGTCGATCGAAAGCTAGACTACAATAGATTATTCAAAAAATATATCGTTTAATATTTAAAAACTAATTTCAATAATTACTGCAATTTATTCACTCATTATATCCAAAATTTGGGCGAAATTTATGTAACAAATTGTTAAACAAATTAGAGTCGAATTGAATTATACATAACATTAATGACTGCTCTACTAATCGATAGACGAAAAGCCAATAGAGTTTGAAAACATTTTGTTTTGTCAGTTCGGGACTCGGCTTAAGACAAGAGTTAAGACAAACTTTAATTTTGAGTCTCAAGTCTTGACTTAATATTTAGTTATTCCGTGCGTAGAGTTTGGTTGCATAAGAGAGAACAAAGGGAGAGCACAGGCAGAGAGAGGTAGAGAGAGCTCTGGTAGGGTCTGTTCATCGTCTGATGATTGATGAACATAAGCGTAGAGCACATGCATTGGGAATCTCTCTTCATATATGACTTGTTGAGTCGAATTGCAAACGAGTGCATCTGATAATAGAGCATAAGTTATATTAAGTTTGTTATATTTGTCTGTTTCGCTCGCATCCATGTTCCGCATGTAAAGCATCGTTCGCTCTACCGGTGCTCTCAGTGTGCTCTGCCTGTGCTCCAGAAGCCTCTTTCCAGTGCCGCAACAGTTCACTTATTATAAGTCATTATTTATAATTTAGATTTCATCGTAAACGTCGGGTTCAGCAGAAAGTCATAGCCATGTCTATGCCTTTCCCAATCCAGAGCCCGATCCCTATTCCATCCAATATATTGAGAAACGCTTATATTGGCTCACATTCTGTGTTCTCGTTTTAATATGGGTTCGTTTGTATGGCTTGTAGTGGAGCTCAGAGTGGCGTCCAATTCTTCAAAGGCTTCTTTTCATAAGAAGTTATAGTTATAGTGAATAATATATTTTTGAGGAAAGTGTAGAAGAAGTCGCTTATGAGAGACAGAATGATTAATGTCTCCAAACATTGCCTTTTATCAAACCAACTGATCATAGGCTAAGACTCAGCCCGACATCAAATAGTCAGTCAATCCCTATGTCTGTGCCTTCGCTCAGTTCAGTCGATCGCTTCACTGAACTATCGGTCGCTCGTCTTATAATTACTCCAATTCTCGTCAATTCTATTCAAAACACTGAATAAACTATTTCTTCGACTTTTCTTATCTAATAAGTGAACGAAATTAATAATCAGTTCATTGTAGAGAATATCTCACATCCCTTGGCATCTCTTCCCACACACTGTTAGACATTGGCTCTCATCTAATAAAAGATGTTTGAAATATTTGACAGAAAACGATCGCAAACGGACTCTGAGTTTGGTTTACTTTGCGGTCTCGCGAAGAATATCCCGGCGTTTGTGTGTTAACCACTTTTGTTGGAAATGTTTTTATCGATTCGATACTAATTCAAAATAAAATAAGGCTTTCCTTTATTTCGAGTCTCACACGAGTTTTGCCTCAAGTTTTTCCTTTTTAAAGCCCATTCCAGTGATGTTTGGATTGGAGTGAGGGTTGACTTCATATATGACTGCAGGGATTGACTGAAAATTTGCGTAACGTTTCGGTTATGAGTTCCGTCTCTTACTTCTCTTCTCCCGTCCGTTCACTGACACACAGGAGAGCTATTTTAAACTGAGATAATATTCAGACGTTATGTCATAATATGATCCTCTTTTCGCCAAATTATTATAAGAAAAGCACTTTTTCATTGCAATAAAAATCTTTTTCGAGTCAAATATTTTTTCGATACATTGCCTAATATGGTTTGCTCTGGCGATAAATGCAATTTCGCCGATGTTGAGAGTAATTTATGTCGATTACACCGATTTACCTATAAATCTAACAAACGTAATATCATATTAAGCGACTGAATATTTTATTTTTACGACTCATCCCATTCTTCATCATTCAATTGCAATGTCTGTCCCTTTTATCTGATAATTATCTCTGAAAACGTTAAGATATGTTCGCTCTTGAGATACATTTTTCTGATTATATTTCAAATTTGAATTTTTCAGACTTCTGTTCACCAAAAGGGAAGAGATATGAGCATTAAATTTGTCGAACGAGAGGCCAAACGCTTCACTCAAATGGATTGAAACATAAGGGAAGCCAAGTAAGTGAAAATCGCGATCTAAACTATTCTAAACTATTATGCAAATAAATTATAGTCAACTCCGCTCTTGTTTATTGATTCATATGTACGATAGAGTTAGGGTTGAGTTAGAGTTGAGTTAGAATTGGCCCTAAAATAAGCCAAACTATGCTATATCTCGACTTCAGATTAATTCGCTAACGACTCACCAGTTTTCCACTGTTTTACATTAAAACTGGTTATTTTTCTTGGCTCAGACCTCTCTGTCTCGCTCTCACATCCCTCTCCTTTCCATCTCTGCCTTACTTTGTCTTAAAACTCGGAAACCTTTAAATTTTCTCGGCTTAAACTCTAAGCGCTAAGTCTAAGCCTTAGACTACACGCGAATACTTTCAGTTCAGTCAATAGAGAGGAAAAACATTGAACTTAACTGAAAACGAGAAATAAGAGTGAAAATAGTGTTTTATTGGCTAAACTGTCTTCCGATTCAATATAAAGGTTTGTAGTGAATACCAGACCCGACGCCAAAGGCTTGGCGAGTGATTTGCTTGATTTGGTCACTGAGTTGCCAGTGCTCTGACGGTCAGGATCTGACACAATGATGGATTAGATGAGATAGTTGTTCCTCAATGAGACGTCGAGCCGACCAAATGCGACAAAACCAGCTCACAATGGAATATCAAATTGGGCTCAGATTTAGCTGAGTTTGGTCTCTCTCTGGTCTGTCTCTGCGCTCATCTCTTCTAATGTTTCTTCACTGCATTGGAAATGTGTTTTCGAGTGAAGCCAAGCTATGATTGTGTTGGGAGTGAGAGCTAAGACTTGTCGATAGTATTGAGAGCCACGACTGACTGTCATCTCTCTCTCTCTCTCTCTCACTTGTATTGATATTATTTGTGATGATAATGTTGTGATCTGATGGTAATGTTGGTAATGTTGATGATGATAAGTGTGTCATATTAGTAGTGTTTGCCATCAGAAGACTTAGACAGTAGTCTTTGTCTCGAGTCAAGCAATGATTGTTTGTCATTGACAGTTGTCTCGGAGCACATCCGACGGCATTAATAGCAATATCCACGGCATCTAAGGCTTACCGCGAGACTAATATCTAAAGCTTTTATTTGAGTCAATACAGGCATAGCTGTCATCACTCACTGTCCGAACGTTTACTAAATTATGTTATAAATGGTTTCTATTGTTAAACTGTTGGCCCATAATTTGGGTCCGCATATGACTAGACTAGCGATGACGAGACACACGTCCGCCCAACCGATGGCCATATTGTCTACGATACTGACCATTGGTATACTTCCTAGTGTTGGTCTCGCGGTTGTCATAGCGACCAACTTTGACGAGATGATGAAAATGGGCGAAACAATGATGCTCTCGGGCTTTCTTATCACTTATGTGCTTATGAAACCGTTTCTCATACATTACACCAGATCTTCGCTAACGCTATAATAAAGCTCACAATTGATAACAAGATGGCTGTGCTCTGCCTGTGCTTTGCCTCTCCTCAGCTCTCTTCAGCCTCTCCTATGCTCTCCTCTGTCTGTTCACCACTTGTAAAGAGCTCTAAAAGACAGTCGATTCCATCGATGCTTACCTAACAGAGTCTGTTAAAGAGCTGAACAGCGATGTGAGCGATACGAGTGACCCAAACTATTACCAGAGCTCTGGTAGTGTTCTGTTAGTGCACTGCCGGAGTTCTACCTTTACTTCTGGGCTTCGATAAGGCATTGAATGGTATTGAATAGCATTATCTGCTATCAGAGTATCACAAGAATAGAATAGTTTGAATGCTTTCCTATCATTATATTGTTTTCATTATTTCTTTATTCCAAACAATGGATATTATTATTATTCGGATAACTATTACTTTTGATTTATATAACAAACCCTCTAATTCTTGCGATGAATAATACACTGTTTTCGCTATGAATTCGTTGTTATATTAGTTTTATGTCCATATTTTGCTATCATTTCTATTCGACATTTAAGTGCATTAAAACGATTTCGTGAATAAAGCAATAAATAAATAAAATAATCGGCGAATAGTTTCGAAGCAGTTGTTGTGTCCATTAAGGTGTAACTACCATACCATACCATACCATATCATACCATACCATGGTACTTTGCTGGTACTTTGCTGGCACTTTGTTGTCTCGATCCCAGTTTAAACCCATATAAAAAACAAATAGTTTATAATTTATTAAAACTTTTGATATTATAATTCAATTTTAATTTACATAATTTTATTCGATATTATAGTCAAAACATTTTTGAATAATTGAAGACATTAATGAAGAATAGAAGTGAAGAATTGGGACTCAAATAGACGTATGATTTATAGACTGATATTATATTTGAAACGTTGGGATAAAATATTTAATGCCTTCTGTCGTAATAAAGTTGTGTTAGACTTGTGTTAGTCTTCTATTCAATACTCCATTACTTGTATTAACAAAACATATATTGCATTCGTTTTGTGTGTTTCACTCGTTTTGCACTGAAATTTATGGTTAAAATTACCTAAACTTCATTCACATTCTCAGAGCTCTCAAAACGATTAGTTGTATCCATACATAAGAAAGAAATGGTTTTGTGAGAGACTGTTGGGAAGAGTCGGATGAGTCGGATGTCTTACAATTAACGATATATCACTTCACATCTTTCCGCTTCTTTTCATTCGGTTTATATTAAATTATATGCGAATCACTTAAGAATAGGCACAAAAGAAAATAAATTCTTCCCAAACAAGAGTCAAAGTATAACATAATTTGCTTTTTCTATAAGACTTGGTGTCATTGAATATTAATGTGATGTTTGGCCAAACCTTCAGCCGTTCCTCTCATTTCTCTATTCTTCCTATTCTTGCAGAAACTCTTCGTCTGATGAATGAAATAACAATTGTTTGCGAGTCTTTTGGCATCGATTGCTAACGAATCGAAAGTATCATTCGCTTGGATTCGGGCCTTCAGTTGCCTTCACTCGCCTTTCTTTGCCTTTAGTCGTTCCGATCGGTAAGAATTGACCCCAAAATGAATCTAAATTAAGCCAATTATGTGAGGAAATGCAAAAAATTGTCTTTCAGTTCGGGTCATGTCTTTCATCTTCAAATATGATTGCACTCGGATTCACAGAAAAGCATCAAATTTTGATTGCATTTAAATAGCAGTGCATTTCATACGGCATTAGACGTTATATTCTGTCCTAAAGATTGTGTGGATATTATTGATCTCAAAATATTACTCTCTTTTCATCTCTTTTTGCGCAACATTTAACAGAAAAGAAACTGAACCCGAATTTCCATTCCTTAGTACGAAAAGGGAAGTCTGAGAGAGGGAGAGGGAGAGGGAGAGGGAGAGGGAGAGAGAGAGAGAGAGCCGTCATGTCTTCCCCATTGTTATAATGTGCAGAGCTATCTATTCAGTACAAACATCCCTAAAATATGCCGACTTTTTCATTTAGGAATTGTTTCGTTCGGTTATTACTCACACAAAATGTTTGTATATTTCACTCGTTGTCTGACATACAGTCGAATATCGCTTTAAGTATTGTATAATTACGAGAATCAGTTGAATAGTGTTTGCAATTCACCGATTCTGTGCTATTCGAAGCCATCGATTCTTTTGTGTGGAAATTGCTGGCCAACTGTCCGCCGATCGCGAATCCGATACCGAAGTGAATGGCAATGATTGTGTAAATGCGGTCTCACTTTCCCTACAGTTATATATCATTTTATAATACAAAAGAGAGATATGAATGCAATTTCTGTTCAGTTCTTCTTCAGAGCCATTATATTCACGAATCTCACAAACATTTAATATATAAGAAAAATACACATATTTTTCATTCTTAATATTTATTTGCTTTAGTTTTCTCTCTCTTTCTCTCCGTTAATATTGAATAACGAGAAATAGAAAAACTTTTCAAATGTTTGTCTTATAAGCAAACCCTTGAAAAAAGTAAATATAATTTATGCATCATTTTTGCACAAATAATAACCATCAGAATTGAATCAATGATCTCATATAACATACAAATCTTTACGATTTTGGTCGCGATTTTCAATTGAATGTTATTTGAAAAATATATCGATTTTTGTCGACGTTTTTGACTTCACTTCTCATTCCTTTTCACTTTCAATCCCTACAAATCATATCCGCTCTGAAAATATATGAAAATATAAGCGAAAAATCACAATAAAATTGATTTCAATTCAATTGACGTATTTTTGTGTTTAGTTTTTGATTTCCGTTATTTTCTTAAAGAATGACTTTTTTAGGCTAATTGTTATTTTTGGCGTTCGTTTCGCTATTTCTCAAACAAAAACACTATTCATTGCTTTCTTTAACCAATTTATAGACATTTCTTAATAAAGGATTAATTATTCATTTTTTTGGATTGACTTTTGTTTCCAAAGCTTTCACTAAAACACAAAAACAATAATCAAAATCCGTATTCTATGAGTCTATTTGTGGCCAAACTCTGAGCCAAAACGAATCGATTGAATCTATTTTTATGGCTTCTCTTCTAATGGATTCGACAATAAGAGGAATAACGGAATAACTTATTGTTTTAAAGATATGAGTAAAACATAATTTATTTTCCAGATTTCATATTCTGATAACCTCTCAGACAGTGTTCGGTCCTAACTATGAATCGCATGACTTATTCACTTAAATATAATAATAATGTCTTTATTTAAAGGAATGACAAGTTTTTATTCCTCATAATTAAGTTATTTTACGTAATTTAACGCAAAAATTGAATTAATAGAGACCTAAATCAAAGCGAAATCTCCGCAAAACTATTAAGTTTTGGCCCAGAATTGAGTCAATCCTTGCGGTAATCAATCTTTTCGGCGCTAAACTTCTTCCTTCTCTTTCCAAAGACATTCATCCCATCATTAAATTAAAAACTGAATTATATTTTTCATTCTTATCAAAAGAAAAGAAAAAATGATTTTTTCATAATTTAATTTTAATATATTTAAAACTTCGCTCACTTTTGCCTAAAATTTTATTAAAGGCTCAGAATTTTCACTTAAAATACTGTGAAAACAGTATTTTATTCTTTAAAAAAAAACTTTTCCACAACTTTTGCATAAATAATGGCCAAAAATGATTAGAGAACTAACCCTAATCTCTAGACAAGACTAGGTTTGGACAATATATCCGAGCAATTAATGACTCGCGAGTCCGGAGCCGACGATTCATTAAAATTCAATTCTTTAAAACATAAATTGCTTTTAATGTAGTGATGGCTCAAAACTTTTAAGAACTTTTATACGCAAAATATAATTTACAGTTATAGTAGAGATAAAAAGCAGAAATAAAATAAAATTTTGGTGAATAAAAATAATAAAACGTCAGTTTGAATGGAAATATTTGAGTTGCAAATAAAAGTTTATGATTCAATGCTTTTAACTGTTCAGCCGTTTCTCAATAATACGGCTTTTGTTGTCTTTCCGTTTAGTATTGATGTCGAGAATTAGGCGAACTGTAGACACAATATTATTATTATTATTATTTTATATCTCGCTCTTTGCCAAACATTAACGAAACGACGAACAGTCGACTAATATAAACGTTGGCCTAAATCCTGAGCCCGTGTTTTACTTGAGGTGGTCTTCGGTGAAAGATAGCGATTCTGTGGTGAGTTATTGGACTTTACAATCAGTCCCTAAATTCAATTCAATGGACAAACACTACCAGAGCTGAGCATTTGATTTCGATTCGCCTTCTAAAGCAAAAAATGCCAATATATGTGCGAAAGTGGGCTCAGATTGAGCTCAGCTTCAGATAAATTCTAGTTTTATCTCCATTTGCTTCCATTGAATCTCACACTTTGGCACAACTGAATCGTGAGATTCCTCTTATTTTACTCTTATTTACGACATTAAACTACTTTTTCCAATATATATCATATCTCAACGATATTATACTCATTCTGACCCATACTCTCCCACTATAGTCCGAATCCCATTGGAATGTCAATCGTCGAGACTTACAAATCACAGACAATTTTCAGTTTCACATTTCGGATGAAGTCTTCATTGGATTCTTTCATTTAAATGAATTGCGATCGCATTCAAAGTCATCTCATTTGGTGAACGACTTCCCAATTCTCTGGTAGTGATGAAAGTCCTTCTCTTTGGCCATAATTCAAGTCAAAGCCATTCGCAAACTTCTAATTTGACTTTAATTTAGTGACAAATAAGGGATTTTACGGCCCTTTGAGTTAACATTTGTAATACATTAGAGCACAAAATGTATCCCAAATTGGATTAACTTTTTAAACGCGCGAATTATCATTAAGAGCCGGGTCTTCAGTAGGTCTTCGGCGGCTTCGGTCGTGAGAACCGATAATTTTTCGATTATAATTGAGGTTTTCTATCGTCACTTAGCTATACATTAATCCTCGTTAATGTGAAATCTGTGCGAACTCGCAGTTGTGTTGAAAAGCCTTAAATTAGATGAGACTTAGGGATGACTCCAGACATTAAACTCTAAGACAAAAGGCTTTATAAACCAATTACTTTCTAATATTATTTATTCAAAGAACAAACTCAAAGCTTTTAGCCCTAAAACTAAAGGTCTTTTAGTTAAGACGGCATTCAAAGCCTCGAAGACCGTCGACATCATTGCAATTGTTCATAAAGTGTCGCATATTATGAAGACTTGTGTCAGGTATTGTCTATGGTTAGGCTCTTCGGCAGTGTTCACAACGCCGAGTGGGCAGTCATCTGCCCCTCACTGGGATTTGTGTCTCACTTCTTGGGCTCATTCTCTCTCTCTCTCTCGTAAGCAATTGAGTAGTTTTTGAGTAGTATTGGCGACGATAGTCATCACAAGTGTTGGACTAATCGTTAGCTTAAGTAGAAATGAAAATATAGTGGTTTGGAGTCAATACTGATGTGCTTTATATAGAGATTTTGCAGATGAAGAAGAAGTAGAGGAATAAGTGACGAACTCTTTGGTTGGAAATCAGCAAAAGTAGCATTGGATGCACATCAGGCACATCATAACCCTGTTTAGACTGTTCAGACTTATCTTTGCAACTGACAGGTGCACAGACCGAGAGAATGTTATGCCAATGCTCTCCGAGTGCTGTGCGATGTGTTCCAAAGCATAGGAGCATAATATGTGTCGTCAGTTTGGTCTGCAATGCATCGCCTGATTGTCGCGTCTGACAGACCGCTATTGCTCTGAGTATTGATTAGACCTACGAGTGCTGAGGCTCAACAAAAGCATCTGCTCATTGATTTTAGTCAACTGGCTCTTTGTCTGAGCGATGCCTGTGCTCTCACTCTGCCTGTCCTTTGCCTGTGCTCTAACTCTGCTCTCAAACCCGTCTCTGACTGTTTTGTGTGCCCAACATCCCTACGACTAAAGCATTTTCACAAATTTTCATTCCTATTATCACATTATCCTTGCATTCAATTCTTATCGATAAAGCAATTGTAATCTATTCTCATCTCAGATCGAAGTCTCACTCAAAAAGTCGTTCAGTCCTTCCCTAACCCTGGCTTTAGTTACACGACAAGGCTTTTCAGGGCTGACCTTAACTTGAAAAATGAAAACCACTGATCGATAGTTAACTCCAATGAATAGAATCATTTGTCGATCACTTGATCCGATTGTCCAATCAGATTGTCCGAGAAGTGCTTGGTCTTTTGTCTCAGCCATGAATATATCTTGGTGAGCAAAGCATCAAGTACATCCCTGTCAATCACATCAATCACACTCTCTTTTGATCACCATTTGTCTCTTCATGTCTTGGAATACATTAAATTTTAATAGCGAGAAGAGATGGACAAATGAAGAGTGCGGACAATGTATGGTAATAATGGTAAATCACTGTTCATTGAGTTGAATTTCACTCAAACTGGATGTTCGATCTCACTCTCACTCAGACCATGCAATTAATAGTTGTCTTCACTGACGATGACTAACATTAATTGATTGTTCGAAAGCCGAGTGCTATTCAGGGCATAAAACAATTCCGTTGTTAACCTCTAAAAATGATTAACTGATAATTACATAAACGCGAGCCAAGAGTTTCGAATTTCATTAGCGAGACATTAATCTTCGGCAGAGATATTAGATTCGGCTGTTTTGGACACCGACCAGAGCTATGGTGAAGAGCTATGCTGTGGGGCCTCATCTGAAATCTTGTCTCCCTATTGACCTTTGACTTGTCAAACGGTCAAAACCTTATGATATGATTAGGTGAGCAAAATTTCAGGTGATTCCTATCAGACACACATTACGACCGCCACAATCACCACCAGAACCATCACAAGAACCATCACAAGAACCATCGGAATCAGCCAACCGTTCCGCGAGACCGGAATCGATGACGATATTTGCCAAAGAAATCCTATTTCAAACGCAAATACCAAAGAGTCAAATGCTTTTAAAGAATATTTGAGTGAATATCGATAAAAGAATTGTAAAAACGAGGCATTCCTTCAGGAGAAGAGCGGTTCGCTCACAGAAGAAGCGCTTCTTTGAACGAATAACTCGAAAAATATTCTAATTTTATCTAATTCTTTATGACTATTCTCTTCAGTCATTCATTGTTTGTCTTAATTGTCTTTTTTCTGATTTGAGAGTTAACTCAAAAACTAATATGAATTTATGAATTGCTTACAGCAGTGAAAGGGACTCAACATTGAATTGTTTGATACAATTTGTCATCAAAACAGACACTTATTATTGAATTGCTATCGAAATAAAGGTTTTACATCAGAATATTTGTGCGAACGAACCCCAGAGGCTATAAATCATTTGTGACAATGGATCACAAATTCCTGATCGCTCAGAGCTCAGGCAACGCAATGCCAGAGCGCGGCATCGATTGTGCGGTTGAGCCATATTTTCGATGTCAATTCGGGTCTCATTTTTTGTGGTCTCGTCGTTACATTGAAATGCTATGTGAATGAGATTTTGCTCTTTTGCCCAATTAGTTCAATTGATTTGGTCGGCCATACAAACCATACCAACCCTCACAACCCTCACAACACTACCAGAGTTTGTGTTTAAGTTATTGTAGTCCTAGAGATATACAGAAGTCGTATCTCTACGGACAACAGAATCGCATTGTTATTATGCGAATTACCTATGATTGCGATTCTGATCATCGTTTGATCGATAATTGAGGTCTCGATCGTCACCACGTCCTCCGTGTCCTCCGACCGGTCCTTCGTTTCCGAATTCTCTTTCTTTCCCCTAATATTTGTTTTACATTTTCCACAAACTTTTGACCAAATATTTCGAATAACAGTTTCATTGATTTTCAAGGAATGCCTGTTTGGAGGCCAGCGCTGACCCAACCGCTGATCGCCTGATAGTCTCAACAATATTAACATTTTTGCTAATCTATTGCTTCATATTCTCTCTTTTTTGCGGTTTTCTAATAGTATTTCAAATATTTTTCATATAAATCATTATTAGTTCACATATTTGTGTTCATCAAAAACTGTTTATTAAAAAGAGAAATATTTTTCGAAAACATTTTTTATGAGTTTTATCTGAAATCAAAATTACTTTTCATTTAATTTATTTTTATATAATTTTAATTAAAGAAAATAGCATTGAATTAAAAGTTAGACAAACTTAATGACAAATCATTGAAACAAATCATTTATTCTTTATCTTTAGTGTTGATGTCATCAAACGATTCCAATTCGTCGATCATTTCGATCGACATAAATGATTCGGTTTTCGTAATTTTGAACAATTTTTGTTTTATATATATTTTACTGAATTGTTTTTTGTATTTCATTTCTGTATTTCGCTTCTGTCAGTCGATGTAATACAAAAAACAAAAATAAATTCTCTGATTCTCTGATTCTTAAGGGAACTGATGGTAAAACTGGTAAAACAGGTGCAAAATATGATTCATATACTCAGCTCTGATTGAATTATTGATCACAATTTTATCGCTTCTTTCACATAACACTTACTTTACTCTCATTCCTAGTATTTTAAATATAAATAAAACAAATATATAATGTCTTTACTTAGATATCGGAAAGAGATTCGCAAATGGATTGTAATTTCTGACAATTTAACCATTTCTACGATAGATGTACGCAAAGATCAGATGCGCTAACACTTCAACCTCTTCTCAAAAGTAGACTAAATCCACAAATTGTTCACTACATGTGTGACCCATATTCCCAACACTTAATTAAAGGTTGAAAATCCCTATCAGTTATGAAACAGAAGTCATTTCAATCGTTATTTTTAGATTTCATCGATTATTCGCTAAAATTCTTCAAAAAAATTTGCCGAAAAACAAACTGAAGTCAAGGTTTGAGCAAATGTTTGACAATCGGATGGTTTACTGGAATCCCGAAAATTAATATAAATTCTGATATAAACTCCGAATTTTTGAAGTCCATTGAAATCCATTTTTCGATAGAAACGAGTCTTTCTTTTGATATACTCTTCATATGGATTATCGACGAAAATATACGTCAATATTGTGAGCGATCATTAATTTCACATCAATTGCGAGCAAAAGTTCGTCCAATCATTACATATAAGCCATTAATGGACTCATTTTCTACAATTAGTTATCGAGTCTTTAATCGCTTGTAATTGTGTTATTAATTATTTAGGAATTAATAGAAGTTTATTAAAGAATATTCTTATGTTCGCTACGGAATCGATAGAATAAATTAGCGGCCGTTCGGGTCAATTGACCGCTCGGGTCACCCCTTGAACTCAGACCTAATGACTTGTGGCGATCAATCGATTAGACCCTTCATTGAACCATTCATTGATCCATTGAAACCATCGAATCATCTATTTCTCTATCGCGGGCTATATTAACAGTATATTCCTTGAGCTCAATAGGAGTCAGTCCCAGCGAAATATCGAATAACAAGAAAGTTTTGGTATCATTAGATAAGTTGAGGCAAATTGTGCTGAAAGTGAATTTGAGTTCAAGCATTTTGGAAACAATCAAAACATGTTAAATGAATTGTTCCTATATAACATAAACTCAAAATCACTCATTAATTGAACTAAACATGATTATTTGGTTTGTAACTGTG
>JAQGAJ010000132.1:0-20577 GCA_034689365.1 Liebstadia similis | reverse complement strand
AATTTTTAAATAAACATTACATTTGATTCAAAACTACTTTCATTCCCGATATCTTCACATCGATTGTCATTCATTGTTATCGAGGATTATATCAAACGGAGAGAAAGGTTTGATCCGTTCATTGAAATGCATTTAGATTTCAAAAAGCGTTAAGAGCAGGGATGAGCAACTCAGCCGAGTCAGGGGTATAGAAATGGGTAAAATTGCGGATTTTTCCTAGGGGGTAAAGGTGGGGGTATTTTAAGGAGACCCGAAACCGGCCGCTTAATCCATTTGATGAATTACCACTAAAACTAACCGAATTAAGACGTTCTTTCGCTATTCGGTCTTAATTACGTTAATTTAGCCTTAAATACGCTTAATTGTGGCGGAATAAAGTTAAATTGAGCTTTAAATCCGATTCACGATGGGCATTTTGCGGCCGGCCCTGAGCGCCGGGCAAAAACCGAGGAGATCGATTTTAGGCTTCGACATCAGGGCCTTCGAAGGGGGGTATTTCGGTCAAAATTTATCCAAGGGGGCTATTTGGGCTCCACCCCCCTTTGCGCATCTTTGGTTAAGAGTTTCAGAGCTTTTAAAGTTATTGTATTTTATTTTCTTCTTTAGTTTGAGTTTTGAATTTCACAAAAACTGATCGATTGTATCCCTGAATGAGGAGAGGATGGCTCTAATAGACTGCATATGACGAACGACAGGCCGTCCTCATCACTAATCTGAATGTCGGATCCCATTTCACAAAGAGAGCCCATTATGTGTCCAAAAGCCTCTCTCTCTCTCTGTCGTCTCAATTGTCATCGATCACAATCTCCTTTGAATGAAATCATTTTCTCAATTATTTTCGTCTAATTTATGAAAAAATTATTCAATTCTTTTCTGAATATAGAAAACTGTTTTAAATTTATTGATTCAGAGATTCTATTGAATGAGAAGAATATTCTGTTATAACAAATGTTATATTTCGCTGGAATTAATGTCTTGTAATAATAATTTGACAAAAGAATTGCTTATTTCACTCAAAATCAATATTTGGTTTTTTGGCAAACGATTCAAACATTTTCGCTCTTAAAGAGAAAATTTATTTTCCGATAATATCTATTCATTTAAGGACTAAAAGTAAGAAAAGAGTTTCGGAAAAACAAAGCAAAATCTCATTAAATAAGGACTAATCAGACGAATATATCATTTCATGCCTTCGCAAATATTTCAGCTATTTTTCCATAGAGGGGAGAGAGAGGGAGGGAATGGGAAAGAGACCCAAATTGTCTGATTGCTAATGAGAAATGTATATCATTTTGATTGAAATTTAAGTCAATTTAAGTGACATTTAATTATTGGGATCACTGGTAGTGAAGAACAGACAGTGAAAGGAGTGCTATAAAAATGAAATAAAGGGAATGTCTATCGATGTCATCGTTTCGATCAAAACCTATCATTTCTTATGGTTTTCAATACAGATGTGAATTACACTAACAATTGGTTAATAAATAAATAACACAAAACTCTCTTCTCTTGTCTGTCAGTCTCTCATATCAAACACCGATAGAACAGAGCTTTTAGGGAAGGCTTTGGACGAAATGCATGACATGTTTGGAGAGATAAGAGACGTAAAGAGAGTAATGCTTTTCATCTGATTTGAATCGAAAAGCTTTTAATTTATTATATGAGAAACAAATTATAGTCCAATGCTTTGCCTCAACTCAGAGAGAGAGACTGGATATGGCTCTCCCGGTCTCTCTCCCACTCTCTCTGGCATTCGGACCCAAATTAATCATTTTAATAGTGTTTTGTCGGACCCTTTGATGAGACAATACATTTGTGGAGAACAATAAGATTAATACCATATCTGTTGAGAGAATTATTCGGATATAAGTTATATACAAATAACAATCCAATGGTTTGTCAGACCAGAGATGAAGCAAAACATCATTTTTCAAATATTCTAAGGATTAGTACTAAAGAAAGGAATTCCTCGTCATTTGAATTACTTTTAGTGACAGACAATCGAAACGAAATACAAATGAATGAATGAAATGATGTCTAAGAATAGCAATCAATTCATTTGAAATATAAATTTGAGGCAAACTTTGAGATAATAATTATTTTTTCTAATTTCCTGTTATTTCTAATAATACAATGTTTGCAAAGAATAGACGAAAATACATAAAACCCTCGAATATTAGTCGATATATCAAATCCATAACAAAATGTGTCATTAAATAGATGTCAACTAATTTTATTCGTTGATAAGAAGGGATCAAAAAATATATTTTATTATTAATTTTATTGCAAACGTATTATTCATTTGACTTATTATTGCAATCAATTATATGTTTCTCTCATATGAATACACTTCAACTGACTTATGAGGGACTGAGAGACACATTATTTGTCTCTTAAATCCATTTATAACTTCTTAAAAGTCTTGATTTTCCTCATAAGTCAGCTCTAATGACAGGGATGTGCAGTTGCATTGTCTGAGACACGCAAGTGTTGATCACAATTCATGAGAATTGCATCAATTCAAGTGGAAATGAGTGAAATAACCATAGTTACTAATCATTTTATGGTCCATTCATTTGCAAACATCATAGATCATTGTTTTCATGACCATTTTCAATTAGACCCACTATGAATCGGCTTATTGTAGACCATATAACTTGCATTTTAATATCGCAAAACCAATCAAAAGCCGGTCATAAAATGTCAATTCGTAGACATTTATTCCCAATTTGTTGAACAACTGCTCAGTTCTCATATGTTTTATTATTTTGGTTAAGGATTTCCTTTAATTTGATTTCTATTAGTGAACTAATTATTTATGAAAATGTGACTCAAAATCGAGAAAATATTATTTTTAGTGAAAAGCAATTCAAATGTCAAATCAATTTAAAGGCAATCGAATTGAAATTATTTTAAAATGTTTTTAAAATTTTGATTTAATTTTAAAATGTTTTAATCAGTTTATAATTAGAACAATGATTAAACCGGTTTATGTGAACTCATCGATGATTGAACACTACTCGCCATTACTGACAGACTATGAATGGGTGACAATACTTGCGGAGGCAGTCCTGATGGTAATGGTTCTGATCCTGAACTCAGTGGTGATCTTCGTTATCATTCAGTCACCACTTCTTCGCCAAAACCCCTCAAATCTATGCATTTTGAGTCTAAACCTATCGGATCTGTTCAGTGGTATATCCGATGCGATAATTATGATGACTCTAATATTGGATGATTTGTTGGGAGCGATACTGACCTGTCGTATCCGATACTTTATGGCAATCACTTGGATCTTATCATCTCTTCATAGCTTATTAGGCATTACTGTCGACCGGATTATAGCCGTCTCTTATCCTCTAAGATATTCACAGATAGTCACTAATAAGCGGCTAATTATATCATTGGCTCTGCTCTGGACGTATGCGGTATTCGTGGGCGGATTGGCTCTATTGTGGCCGCGACGGGACGTCTGCACCATTTGTGACCCCATTCTATGTCTTCCCAAACAATATCTCATTTATTTTTGTGTCCATTGTTTGGCAATAATTTTGGTTATATTCTTGTGTTATATCAAAATCTATTCGATCGCAAAGTTTCAGTCATCGCGAAGAAGTCAAGTGTTTGTGATTGGTTCGGATCAACGGTTGATTCGGTTCTGGCATAAGAAGAGATACGTCCGGACCTTAATCTTGGTATTCAGTGTAATAATATTCTTCATTCTTCCGATCGTTTTAATCGTAATCATTGAACTTATAAATGGAATTACTGTTCGCTTACAAAACGCCCGAATAATAGCGAGTCTTATCTGTCAGTCGACGGCTATTCTCAACCCTATTGTCTATATTTGGCGGAACCGACAGTTCGTCTCTTCGTATCACAAATTGTTCGGCGATTTTCTCATCAAATTCTGATTTTGATTATCACTGATCGGTTCAATAAACCAATTGATTCACTCAGTGTTGGGTCAATTGAATACAATTATCAATTCAGATGATTAGGTAATTGAAATTATTCCCAAGAGTTTTCACATCAAACTAATTGCCAAAAATTTCAAAATAGTTTTGTTTTTATTTTTGTTTTACTAATTGATTGTTCAATCATTGAATGTCCGATCATTATCGTCAACCTTTGCCTATCAATGATTAGCGGTTCGACCAAATTGTTTGATATAAATCTTAACTAATTTTAATCAAATACTATTTACTTTAAACTTTTAGATCTAAATTGTAATTAAATAATTAATTTCATGAGTTTATGTAAATTTGTCTCAATTTTCAAATTCCGTCGTTTCTATAGTTTTAATGAAATAATTATATGAATAAATTTTTTTTAAAATAAAGTCATAAATTAATACAGAGTTTAAGCGAAAATGTATTAAAATTTTCTGCAAAAAGAGATTAAAATTTTTATATCGCTATTGAGGCAAAAGTTTTAGTGAAAATCACTTAAAGTAATGAATAAAGTGTTTTGCATTAAATTAATTAAGTTTTGGTAATTTTTGTGCTCAGGTTTGCCATAAGTCGTCGTCTCATTTAGGATAACAGTAATGATAGGAATCTTTAGTTTAGTTTTTACGAAGAAATTATACAGAATTTCAAATTAAGTGAAACTTAGTCTGAATTCAAATCCAAACTTCTTTTCATTGAGAAAAGCGTTAAATAAATGAATTTTGAGAATAAAATTTCAATTTAATGGAGAAATTCCTACTATTATTGAGTGAAATTGAGAATAGATATTAAGAATATTGTGAACAGAATTCAAATGAAATGATTACTTAATTCAGAATTAAATAATGAATAATAAAAATGTGAACGAAATATGAGAAACACTTATTGTGTCCAATACTTCAAAGGGATTACGAATAAAGCGAGAGATGACTGAAATTAATTCAATTGAATCCATTGAAAGACATAAATGTCGAGAATATTCTGTGTTTTGTGTTTCGATGAATACGAAAACTTATATATCGTTTGATAGGAATCCATAAAAGCGTATAATAAATGAGACATTAGTTAGTAATAGAGTATATTATAGCCAAAGCAATGGATATATGGATAAAAATATTTATAATTTATATGTATTTTTGAATTTACATAACAAAAGACAAATATATCGCGTGAGAGAGGGTTCGGGTCTTCAAGGGATACACGTTTTGGCACATCTCTCAGTCCTTTGGATCCAATTTCCTAAATGCGGGCATAAATAGTGTCATTTATATGCGAACACTTCTGTTCTGGGCTTCCATTACATAATTCTCGGAGAAAAATAAAAATAAATTGGATTTGAATTTATTCCTTAAAGAATGACAAAAAGGACGACAAGAATATTCCACTTTTTCCACAACTTCTTTGGTTTATTCAAAGGTTTTCTTCTTTTTATTAAAAGATATATTTTTGTTGAAATCTGATTCAAATTCGAAATGAGTTTTATTTCAACATTTAAACCAATTTTTGTGAATAAATCCTATTTTGAAATCAAATGTTTGTTTAGAATAACATTAGCACTGATTCTAATGAAATTAGTTTTAATTGAAAAGTTGTTAATTTAATTAAAACATTAACACAACGAGAGTTCAAACATTAACTATAGTTAGAACGGAATAAAACTTTTAATGAATTATTGTTTAATTTATAGCTAAAGACTCGTTAATAAGTAAAAGAATTCAAATTCAGTCCAACAGTAGAGTAGAAGACATCCGATGACAACAATTAAAGTCATTTCACATGATTTGCACTCAATATTAGAGACAATAATCGTGTAATCAATGATAAGAATTGCGATAAATTAAACGAATGAATAGATTGTGAGAACAAATGGTAAGTAAAGACTGAATCCAGACATAAGAGCAAAGCCTTTACTACTGTAAGTAATAATAATAAACAACACTTTAAGTCCAAAACTTTTGGATTTCGAGAAAATTGTTTTCGAAGTTAGAAAAAAGACTTTAATTTATAGACATTTTTATTGTGACTATTATTGTTTTCGTAGGAAAAGAGCAAAAATTTAAAGAAAGAAATGCCTTCAATGGGAGGGAATGGCAAAGGGATTATGGCTTATGAAGAGTGCAATCGTTGAATATAAATGAGGACCGAATGAAATGAGAATCGGTTTCGCTGTTCCTTATGACCAGATTTACCAAAACGTGATCTCATATAAGAATATATAGAAATTTATGTGTATTTCAAGTCTCAAATCGAATACAAATGCAATGATTTTCACTCATATAATGATATAATACTTATTCTATTTATTATTGCATTAATTTAAGTGTTTTTCAATTTATTGAGTCTATGAGTGAATAGTTTTGAGGACTACTTGTGATGAGAGTCGATGTGAACGACAATCACGTGCCTTATGAGCCAACCCGTGCCAAAACACGCATAAATAATTGGCTCCATTTGCCAATTGATGCAAATGATAGATAACCGGTCGGACCCGGGGATGGAGTTCTAGCCATAAATCACAAACTACTAGATCACAGACATAGCGCTCAGTGAGTCTGTGTCCTGAGTCCAGACTCAATCCATTCCGATATGTATTAGAATGTAATTATTGCCAAAAACTATAGTCGAGTTCACAATAAGTTATTAATCACTTTTTGGCGATTAACTCAAATATAATTTGATTATAGTATAAGATTGATTGCCCACTATGCCATTTAAATAGTTGGATCGTGGAAATCATGACATACCATACCATACCATGACATTACTCGATCGTTATGGGATCGTCAGACGAGCTCTTACTTTATAATCAAATTATAACTTTGTTTTTGTTTTATTAATATTCAGTCATTCACTAAACCCTTTCCACTGTTGGGTATTATTTTTGGGTTTAGTTTTTTCCTAATTGAAAGTCAGTTAACATTTTGATAGATGAAAATTAGATTCAAATGCTTATGAATTTTTCCACTTCTCATGAATAAGAATTCATAAGAAGTCATGTTCTGAATCGGAGATGAATTGGACTCACGTTTTGAGCTATGGATTCGTTGAACGAATAGTTCTCACAATTAATCAGATCTTAATTTTGAGACTTAGACCTGAATTAAGACAAACAAAACTGATTTGCATTCTTGTTATTTAAAATGACATATAATTGTTAGGTTAGGGCAGAGACTAATCGAAAGACATGTTTAGTCATTGCCTCCAATTTGATGCGAATCTGATTCTCAAAGTCTTTCGACTATTAATACAAATATTATTATTAGATTCTCATTCATTGCTTTAATTAATTGAACAATTGATCGAAACTTTGGAATAAATTTGAATCCAAAACGAAAATTAGGTCTTAATTGGAGTCATGTCTGACATTCCTTTGTATGGCATCTCATGAGTCGATCTCTGCCTTCCTATCAAAAAACAAGACTAAGAATTCTATAGCCGTAACAGAATATGAGAATCCGATCGCTAAGAAACAGATCTCAATATAATACCGATAATTATAAGTGACGGCAGATGTTATGCGATATATCAAAGACAACATTACTTCTGATAGTTATTGATATTTGAATTAAAATGCAATTACAGTAGAATTGTTTTCATTGGACGTAAACGAAAACAACGGATACCTAAACGAAGAAACGAATAGACATTACCCGAGACTAAGAAATAATTGTCGAAATAATTTCTGTTTTTATGTTTTATATCTAAAAGAAAATGCTTTATTCGGACGATAAGAACCACAAAACATCTCTTTGTTATTCCGGTCACAGACTTGTCTTATATCATATTCGGAGACAATAATTGTATTTTTTTTGTTGTAAGAGATGTGCAATAATTGAATGCGTTTTCACTCTTCGTATGATATCCTAAGCCATGAACTCTGGTCTCGGAGTCAATACATTGTGTCCTTCCTAAGGTTAGCGATCGCGAGAAGTGATTATTAGATGAGATATTCGTCGATCGGTTGCGCTGACAGTCGGACTTCGGTCGGGATCTAATTGGACGGACAGTTAGGGATGGCTGGAGAGTGAAGAGTGAACGCTATTATTTGATTTTCTTCGCTAATTGTATCACAAGAACAATGAATTAGAAGTGAACTCTCAATGCATTGTCGGCACAACTGAAAGGGAATCGACAGTCAATGACAGCGAAGACAATAAGAGGGGTAAGAGTTGTACCGCCGATGACATACACCGGAGATGACATCAATGCTCTTCAGAGCTATTGGTTTCACATTTGGATAATATCTGACGATATGTTTAGTCAAACGTTTGGTCTCTTTTGAAGCGAAAAGCAAATTATTTTAAAAGGGTCTGAACAGTGGTTCTGATGGTTGTGCTCACCGACAGCACCCGCACAGACACCGATCCCGCCTTCCATTATGTCATATATTATGAAAGACAAGTGTACTGTAACTCAAGTAGTGATACAAATGAGAAACAAAAGGTTTTATTAAAAAATGAGTCGAACATAGACTCCATTTGTGTTCTCCTCTCTTATAGCCTAACATCTAATACAAAAATAGTGGCGTTTATTGTATTCGTATATAAAATTCAATATTATATCATATATTATATTCTCAGCTCTTTTGGATCACATATTGTTCAGAATAAATGAATAAATGAATGAATGAGTTATATATTGAGATAAACCAAAGGAATATTCTGTATGTCAGACACCGTACGAGTCGTACGAATCGGCAGTTTTTGTGATTTAGGCTCAAAACCATTGCTCCGAGTATCGAATGAAGTAATTCGTGCATAAAATTCATGTCTAGAATACAATACCAATAAGTGTTGTTCTCTCCGGTCATTCTCCAACTGTTCCGATGGCCTCCCCTTTCGTGTCCGAACCCGTTTCCCATCATTTCAACTCTTTATTATCGAATCGGAGAACTATTTTATTAAATCAAATGAATGGAAAAACTAAAGCATTTTAAGCTAATTAGAAATCGTAAGTGAAGTGCGATCGCAATAAAAAGCCGGCAATCATTGCGGGAAAGGCAGGAATGGGAGGAAAGGGAGTTCAGAGCTCCGGAATTGGAGCTAAAAATGTAAATTTAATGCACAAATTAAGGACTGAACGAGAGTTTTATGTCGCGCTAAATGCAATTTTGAATTTTCGTTAAGAACCGGGTTATGTATATATAATCCCTAGGACTTAAGGCAATGACACTTTTTTGCACAATTTAGCCCTCTATAGCTTTCACTAACGATCACTAAATTTCATACTTAAAACCTGGGATCGACAAACTAGAAGAGGGGAAGATTACCTCAAACGTGGGCAATTCAAAATCAAGATTAAGGGCGTAATTAAACTGATAATACACTTGAATTCGGGAGTTTTGTAGGCTCAAAAGGTAAACAAAATCATCAGAAGCAAATAATCTTTTCCCCTATCCTCCACTTAGACCAGGGGGAAATTGTTGTGAAATACCCCCTTTCAAAGCCACCTCCGGTCTAAGATTTGTCGATACCCTCTTAAAACCTAATGCAGTCAAAAAGGGAATTAAAAATATCAAAATATTTTATTCATTAGACGACTCAACACCAGAACTCATCGGTTTCGCTATTTTTGAAACCATTTGGCAAAAATGTTTTTCCCAGAGTTCTCTTTCCTGTGATAACAAGACATTAGAGGCATCGCATAGAAGATGAGAGGATTGGTCTCGAAGTGAGGGCTCACTTGTAATTTGATTTATTATGAATGCATTTATTATCTTTGCTCGAGTGTAGGGTTCACTCGATATAACCTTTTTGGGAGGCAATCCATCCCCAGAACGGATTGCGGGCCCACATCTCTGCCCCAGAACTACAGCGCTTTCTCTTAACCTCTGCTCTTATATTAGATTAGGTTTAATAATAAATAGCATTAAATATAATAATAAATATCTAATAATAGGTATATTTGGTTAAGGAATGCAAGACTTCAGTGAAAATACAATTTTATGTAATATTATTCGCATATTAGATGAGAAGAAGACTTGAAATTTGAGAGAAAAATCAAACGATTTATCCTTCGATAAGTCATTTGTGTTCAGAGGTATAAGAAAGGAGTGAAACGAGATATTTATTTTAAAAAATAATACTTTCCTTAGGTTTCGGCAAAAATCTTGACTAAACATCGAAACAATTGTTTGACAGATATATTGAGTTTTGTTTTTCAACTATCACATACTTCTGGAGTTATGTTTTGTTCTCCTTTTGATCCAATATTTAGTCGTCAATACATCCCTTGCCTTATATGGCGTTCAGTTCGTGATAGATATCAATGTCAGCCCACAGTCGGCTGTCTTGGGCTAAGTTCGGGCCAACACTTCTGCCATTCTTTTGTAGCCAAGATATTAAAAGCTGTCAATGGATTCAAGTCATGTCGGGATCGGAATATTTATTTGTAATATAAATATTAATATAATATATGAGTGAAAACGGTTCGACACTTAAGGCATAAACAAAGGAATGAATAATAACATTGAAATTCAAAGTAAAAAATAATAAAAGTTTAATATATTTTTTGAGATAAGAATGAGAAGAATATCAAAACCGAAGAGAATTAATCGAAATTTGAAAATAAAAATAAAAGAAATGTTTTATTGAAGTCATGGCGAGAATTAGTGCAATAAATAAGAATTGTTTTTCTTCTGTCCAGAAATGACTTTTCTCTGCACTCAATCTGACGTTTGTATTAATGTTTCCACAAAAATGTTATACCTTTTTAACGCTTCCATTACTGGTCCGACGGACCGGCACTGAGTCTGTGACCGATGTCTGCGGCCGT
The DNA here is from genome assembly GCA_034689365.1 of Liebstadia similis. Classification (NCBI taxonomy): domain Eukaryota; kingdom Metazoa; phylum Arthropoda; class Arachnida; order Sarcoptiformes; family Liebstadiidae; genus Liebstadia; species Liebstadia similis. The sequence continues at coordinate 9,853 of JAQGAJ010000132.1, read as the reverse complement.
CGCAACAGCTGTGAGGGCAGTGTTGGGCCGGCAGACCACTAGTTCTCTCAAAACAGGTACCGAACCAATGGGTTTGAGTAGAGTCTTAAACAGTTATCGCTTTCTATGTGTGGCATAAAAAGACATTAATGTAGACTTAATGTAGGAATTGGTGGCAAATATTACTTAATCTGAGTTTTATATAATAGACGAGTCGTTAATAACGATCTAATTGACTGTTAGTATAGTTAAGTCTTAGTTTTACGGCACAGTTATGTCGACTAATATCGCACTAATAAAAGGTTACATCAAATGCAACACAACTTTTCGCTCACTTATCGGATATAAGCAGAGAGTAAGCGAATGACTGCCAAATCGTTTCATTCATTAATCGAAACTTTTATTTACTGGTCGTCCGAATAATGAGTTTGAATGAGATTTGACTGACAAAGTGGTAGTCGTTTGATGAAAATGAGAGTAAAACCAATAAAAATAGTGAAATAAATTATTTTTTGTTGTTTTTCGGTACTCTGTTTGCGATTTCGACACTTCTGGAGGCAGACATCAAATGGTTATATAATGCAAATCAATAGTTAGACAAACAGAGAGAAAGACGAGTCTGTCGTTCAAAAGCTGACAAACAATTTATTGTCGCTTTGCATGAGATTAGAGATAATTTATATGCCTTTCCAGTGGTTACACATCTTCTGGAGATGGCATTGACACTGAAGGTACCGACCGGTGAGGCTCTTATACGGTGTCGGCCTGAGTGGGGACAGGGATTGTGTGGATGTGGTATGAATAGGGATGGATATTATGGAAGATAGAAGATTAATATGGCCTTTGGTTGAGGGAAGGGTTAGCTTGAAGATGGTCTTTTATCGAGGAGAGGGATTGATTGGATATGGCTTGAGTAGGGTTGAGGACAGGGATATGGTCTGAGTATAGTTGTGAATCAAACTAAGCATATCGTGTCCTAATATAATTGGGAAATGAATGGTCGGTTGTTATGCATAGACGTCTATTACAACGAGAGTCAGTACTCTGTTCGGTTCGGTCTATCATTGCCAGTGCTCTACAAAAGCCATTTAGCACTGGATTTATGTGTAGTCGTGAGCACTGGTAATGACATTAGACATAAATTGTTGATAATTAGCATATTTGCAGAATAACTAACAGAATATTCTGTTTTGCAAAACGTCTTACGAGTATTAATAGTAATACAAATGAAATGTTAGCCAAAAATATATTAAATTTATTAATAAAAGTTAGGCTCGAAATACATATTTCAAACTATATTATAGTTATTTCACTCAATTATCTCTTTTTACGCTTTCATTCAAACTTTTCATTTTAAATATTTTCGACTTATGTCTCAAATGAACACAAATTTCATAATTTCATTATTTTTAATCCCCTTTCGAGACATCACTTAATTTGTGAGTCAATGACTTCAATGACTTCTCATTCAAAAAATGTAAACAAAAGCTAACGATCGATGACTTTTGTGACCAATTGATTAAAGTGTCGGACAATTTGCTTGACTTTGATATAGTGGTAATTTATAACTGGATTACATTATGGTATGGTTATCATGCTTATTTTCCTATTGATTGTTTTCATTAAAGTGACCAATGATGACTCATAATGTTATTGTCGTTTTTTAACATGATGTCTATTTTCATAGGCGTATTTCCATCATGGTAATGAAATGGTGGGTTATTTTCATCTGCGAAAGGGATGAACTAAAGGTTTGATAAACTCGTGGTAAGTAATCGTGAATTGATGTCATATGGGGTACGAAATGCAAGATTAATGGTGTTTTCGATGACTGATGAAAGACTTAATTCAACTCAAGATTTAATCATAAATTCATACTTTCTTTGAACACGATTTGCATATCCGTTGCTTATCATTGATTCAGTGAATCAGATGTTTGAGTAAACAAATTGATAATTGTTTTCAATATAGAGTCAAATCATTTGTTATATTAATTGTCTATGAAATGAATGCTTTGCTAATGACTTAACTCTGATTGCAATCAAACCTTTATTTTAATCATAGATTCAATTTGATAGTCGTCTCAAACAAAACAATTGGTTTTGTCTTAATTGAAATAATGATCTCAAACACAATCAGCCATTGGTCTGACATCTGATCCCCGTTTCAAACTCGGAGCAGACCTTTGGACACAATTTTGATTGATTTACAACAAATGTATACAATTTTCTTATTATGTCTGCAAAAGACTTCTCGTTTTATACCATTCAGTGATCTCTTCAAACAATTTGCTTATGATCTCAAATAATATAACAATCAGTTTAATTGAATTTGAGTTCAATCGTTTCGTCCATTCATTCAATTATAATAATATGTCATAAAACGAGAAAATACTCGAAAACTTCAAATACTTTGTTAAATATACAAAATATATGTTAAGTATGTAATTATAATGCGATTGTATTTTGATTTAACGCCACAATTGCCGGCATTGAAGTGATTTGAGCTCATAGTGGGCTAAAACAAGGCTTCACTTCAGCCAACAAATAGTTTTGAATCTGTTTTGGTCTCAGAATTGAAGTTTTCTTTTATGAATTGATTATTAATCGCACGGAAATAGCCTTAAGTGCAGTAATTACTTAAAATGTTGATTAGACCTGATATTCAAATGAACGAGCAATATATGAAAGACTAAATAGTTTAGTGTTTGGCCAAAATCAACAAAATAGAGGTTCAGATAAGCCATACATCGGATCCCTTGCTCTTAAAGCCATTTCCTGATGGCTATCATTAACTATCGGAAAGTAATTTTGTATCAATCGATACGATCTTAAGTTGTTTTTTGTTTGAAAGCCTATGAAAAACGAGTTATACTTTTGATTGATTATTCAAAAAGTGAATTCACTTCACCTCTAATTTGTTTTAACTAAAACTCTATGTAAGACTAGTTTTTCACTCAATTTCTTTTAAGTCTATTAAGTCTTTAGCTTTTGCTTTGAGATCTGTATTGAGAAGACGTTTGAGAAGAGCAGTGACTTATTTGCTGATCCTTTATAGAGATCTTTCAATTTGTTTTCCTTCAGTTCATTTTATAATTTCCCTCTATGGCTCAATATCTTTATTGTTAGAAATGATGATGAAATCAATGCAATGGTGATGAAAACTTGGCTGAGATAACCTCCAATAAAAGTTTTAAGTATACCAAATGATTAAAATTAATTACCAAGGTAATTTAAAATAATTTCCCACAGAAGGGCTCTTTTTTGGGCCAAATAGTTACAAAATAATCATATCTTTCTTATCGCTCGGTATTCTAAGAGCAATAACTCTTTGGTCAACATCTGAGGGCCTGAACTGAGATCAGACAAAATGAGATTCCCTTTCATAATGTGATGTAAATGAGTAACTCTTTTATCTTTTGGTAGATTTATTGCTTACTTTAATTACTCGTTTGAGTACTGTATGGCATGGGTTCGGTCACTCGGCTCTGGATTTGTTTAAATTATAACTTTGTTTTCGGCCTTTTGTTGTCCACAACTCTTTGGGTAATAAAAGCGCGAAACGAATAGAAATTATTGTGTTTAACAAAATTAAGTGCTTTTCATTTGCATAGACAACGACTGATATGTTGTATAATCAGAGCAATAAATCTGATGTTTGTTTAAGAAGTTTTCACTCTCTTTAAAGCCCTTGCAATAAATCAAAGGATAGTTTGGGCGAAAAGACATTATTTCTCTAACTCTTTAAGCCTATTATATAACAGACGTCTAAATAGTAACTAATTTTTATTCCTTATCTCCGTTTCTATTCTTCTCAATGACAGCCCTTTCTATTGACTCAGAGCCTAATTATAAACGTTTTTTGATTAGATTGTCGTCTAATTATCGTTTATAATGTAATTTGATTGAGATTTATAGGGAGAGGAGAGCCGAAGGACCCGGTTCTCCATCCCTGATCATAGTTTGAATTTCCATTTGTAATAGTTTTTGCTTTTCAACCCTTTCATTGCATCAGATTCTTCGTCAGACAAATGGTCGGCTCTTTAGCCGAACATAATTGAAGACAATTAGAGACATAAATAATTTGGTTTAAGGCATAAATCTTTTTGATTTCGTTTCATTGTATGGACTTTTGGTTTGAAATTATACTAAAATTGTAATCAAGAGCTTAATTGTTGGGCAAAGTTATACTCATTTTTCTCTTTTTTAAGATATCATGATATAAGAGTTGATTCAAGAGATTTTGACTTTTATTATATTTATAATCGTATTTAATATAATAGCGAAATATATTTGTCGTTATTATCAAAGTTTTGATGAGTTATAGACGACAGGAGTCGAGCTCTGGTCAGGAAATACATTGCGAACACCAAAGAAATACTTAATCATAATCTGATTATCTTTAACTAACATCTTATGTGACTCTAATTGGTTTGGATTTGTCTTCTCGTGAATTCACTCGACATTCACTCTGAGGGCACGACTGGAGGGCCGACCCAAACAAAACAGTTCAGTAGTGGTTCTGTCCTTGAAGTGAGTTTATATAACAATAAACAAGTGGTAGTCCTTTATATGTATTAAAGACTTGTCAAAAATACATATAGAGTTGGATTTGATGGCAAATTATTAGCTGAATATACGTTTGACTGACTTCTCCGGCACTCCATCTGAGAGGTCAGAAAACTTTTTAGAGCTGTGCTATCGAACAGATCTCCAGAGCATAACAAAAACACTGCAAAACTCAATGTAGACCTGAGTTTAGCTCTCAGTCGGAGCTGTTTTGCCTCCGATAGGGTATAGACAGGTATAGCCAGGAATAGATCGAAAGTGTGATAAACCCTGGACTGGAATCTCAACGATATTCACCACTAAAATCACTTTTAAGACCATTTTGTGGATTGAAATTGATTTGAGTTTTAGTTTTGGACTCGAATTCGAGACAATTTAAAAGCTAATTGAATGCCATCTTAAGTGCGAAACGGATGGCCAGTCCTGACGATGCCGTCCGTCCGGCCATTCAATTGGCATCAATTGTCTGATGTCTTCGAACATAACATTCACTTTCACTGTCAGCCAATTCTATCGATTCATTCATTCTTTGATTCATTCATTCGATCATAAATTGGTATTATTTATACTTAACTTTTTTGAATCATTGGCTTTCATATGGAGTGTCTATAAGTATAAGCCATTAGAAGTCATCTCTACTTAATTTCAGATCTCGGCCCAAAAACTTTAATCTCGAACTATTCTAGAATTGTGATCGTCTTTATTCAGTCACCACTTATTCACTAATTCATCGACACTTTTATTCTTCGACTCGTTATTCGCTTCACTCTCTTCGATGGCTTCCTTTCAATTCATACCAAGACTTAGACTTAATTTTTTTGCTCCTCTTTTCTTATTTCACTTCTCAAGACTGCACTAACACTAAACACAAGAAGTGTTTGATTGTCTAAAAAATGCTCGAAATTGAATCGAATTATCGGTTCACAGAGTTTTAGTCAATTGAATTGAACTACTCTTCTAAGTGTTGCCAACTGTTCCAGTGGTTCCAACTTTGCTCTTCGCAACTCTTAGACACCGGTCCTCTTCCTCTCAGACACTACTCTACTCTTTCATCCATGAATTTAGACTTAGATTTTAAAAATTGTTTTCAGGTTTGTCTGTCTCTAAGTCTAAACACTTTTTTACTCAAAAGGCATCCAAAAACCGAAAACCTTTGCATCAAAACACAAATTCCGAACAAAAAGACTGAAATCTATTTAAAACTCATAAAATTCTAATAAAAATCCAATGAATTAAATTGAATTTAACGATCAAATTCTCTTTGAATTGGAAAACGTTTTACAACTTTTATTACTCAGTTTATATACATTTCGGTCCAAATGTTACTTCAATTTCGTCGGAAATAAATGTTTTAATTTAGAAGTTTTTACTTTTCTTTTGCCATTCATTTCATCGGCTTTTCGTCTGAACTTTAGGTCCGAAACCAGATTTGCATAAAAACTATTAATTTATGTAAAGTTATAATAATTTAAGTTTTGTTTATTACTTCTGCACTCATTTGTCTCTTCCCTTAACACGCAATCAATTTTTTGTTCAATTTTAATCATCAAAAGTAATTTTACTCAAATTTAAAGCCCTTTATTCAATGAAAACGAGTCTTTCATTCAATTAATCCATTTTTACAAAACTGTGCGACAAATAAAAGCAATGTTTTATAATAAAAATGTTCTATAATAGCAATAGTAATGGTTTCGCATAGCAATGGCTTATCTGATGAATGACTCTGTGCTGATCGTCAAGGGATGCGACGCTTTATATCATCAATTCTGTTGTTTTTGTGCCGATCTAGTTATCTAGGTGCAAATTTAACAGACTTTTGCCATCGTGTGTCACATTAAATGAATTGATGTTTTGTTTGAATCTTTTGAATTCCGTCACCAAATGCTAATTCATTTTCTCGTTTCGCTCTTTTTAGGGCTTTATTTTAATTATCTGCAAACAGAGAAGACATGCGATCGCCATCCCATCCATCACACTCTTGTCGTTCACCCTCGTGGTCATCGTTCAGGTCATCGCACAGCCGTCCGAAGCACTCCATTACTGTCAGTGAGAAGTGAATTGAGTTCTGGTCTCGAATCGCTAACATCGGACGTATTGATGATTTGATTGCGTGCCAACTAATTAGTGCTGAGCCCTAAAAATATATACAACTGAACAATATTTTTCTCGTAAATTATTAATATTGGTTTGGATTGAGTTCGGACTCAATTCGATGTGTTATTCCAATAGAGAATCGATTGAACAAAAAACATAACATAACGTATAAATGCATACATAATAGTAGATCCGGACCTGAAATCGATTGAATAGAATCGCTAATAAATTCTTTGATGTCGTGAACTCTCCATTTGTTATATTAAAAGTGAGTTAAACTACATTTCTCTTCATTCCGAAACACATTTCACATTCAGTTCTCTGTATTTCAGAACCTATTGGACTATAATATAGTGTATATCGAGAATGGGATTCAAGAATTGTGTAAAATTCGGTTCACAATTCTGTTCACATAATTTAGTTCTTTGCCAATTAAGCTGAAAGGCATGCGAAGAGATAAGACTCGTGGCTCTCATACATAGATCTCATGCATATTTATCGCAAACAATATTCTAACGGAAGAATATTCTTGAGTTCGATCCGAAAGTCATTGTAATGTAGATCAGAGGAGGAATGCGAAGACACTAACGATAGTGTCTTTGCATAAACGTATTGGCGATTAGAGCCCAAAGTAAACGCTTCTAATCTAATACTCGAGCTCTTGTTCGCTAACATATATAAGGATTTTGTTGTTGGAGTAGTTTTTACTCGCATTGGGCTAACGATAAAATAAGAACACCTTTAGATAGTTTGTATACATTAGGATATAAGCCATAAGTGAGTTACGATTGCACAACACTTCCAGAGTGGCATACAATGGATGGACGAGTGCTTCCAATGAAGAACATAAACACAAAATCGTATTTCAATAGCGATATCTATCTATCCATTGAGACATTGGAAGAAAAATTAGAGACAAAACAAGAAATGCGAAGAAAAATATTCGTCTGATAAGAGAAACACAACGCAAGTGCTATATATTTGGTGAGTTAGGTCTGACATACCGTTCCTCTCATTCATTCTATGCTCGTTATGTCTGCAGAGATGCTCACCAGAGATGATAAATCGACACCAATTGATGGCTTAAATACATTTCAGTTTCAACTGTTTGTGCGTTACTTGAGTTTACAAAAAAGGGTTGATTTGGATAACAAACTCGTCTTCACTGGTCTTCAGTCGTCAATTGAAAGACTCGTCGCATAATTAAATCATTAAAGTTATCAATAATTAAGGCATAAAAACATTTCGTTAATTGAATTTGAGTGAAATTTTTAAAACTCAGATCAATTCGGATTAATTTAGTGCCGATCCGGCCGTTACACCGATAGACAGACGAAGAGCTAAACATGGAATATAAGCATTTGGATCGTTCTCTACCTCCTGAGCCAAAGTGGAAGAAGCCGTCGGTTGGAGTCAGTGCTGGCAAAGTAGTCGATCGGAAGGCAGGGCTCTCTCCAGTGCTGCACATCAGTCGAGCGCTGTTGGGTTGCGATCGTTGGGTCACTCGCATTGTATGTGCTCTTCAGTGCTTCAGATCAGTTCAGATCCATTGCCACCACATGTTTGCTATGAAGAGAAACATTTCTGGTGTTATGTTATTGTGAGCTAACAGTCAGACCTTTATTAGCCCTACAGTCAGTCACTGTTTGTGCCGTTTCTGCTGTTCTAAGCATTCCTAGTATTGGAACCAAAGTATTGTTTTGTCGCATAAGAACTAAAACTTATTACTCGTGAACCTACTGAACAATAAAAACAATAAATTGTGTGAACCATAACCGACAATATCTTCTAATCCATTCTCAAACTGAAAAATTGTATTCTTTGCCGAAAAAACTTCGATAAGAAAGCGATTCTTTTGCCCAAAACTCTCGATCACTGCCAACGAATGCCAACCAATGATGAAGTTATTAAAAAATTTAGACTTCATTTAATAATATATTACTCCGAGTGAGAGAAGAAACCAATTGTTGAGACCTACTGTTCCTCCAGACCCAGACCTGTGCTTCAATTGTGTGTTTCATATCATATATTATTCTCTGATCTTCGCGTAACTCAACTCTAATACCGAATAAAGAAATTGGTTTTCTTTACCACTAAAATAGACCACAGTTTTGGAGAACAGAGTTCTTATTGTTTTTATTTAATTTACTCTTTTTTATTACATTTTTTCATTTGGTGTGACATTAATTCTCTGCTCTTTTTCCTTCTCATTGTCTCTCATTCTCTGACTGACAATAACTGAGACCGAAGTGAAGAACAATAACAAAGTATTAATAATAACTTTGCAAATAATAAATTGCATTAAAATTATTAAAAAAGACTATAATAACAACCGAAGAGATAAATAAAATTTTCGGACTGAAGAAGAATAAAAAAAATTGAGAACAAATTCATCATTTTCTGTGTGTTTAGTGAAGAAAACGATATAAAACACTAAGATATTGAAGATTAAGCCAATTATCTCTTTAGTCATCCGTCGATCAGTTTATAAAACGAGAATTTGAGCCAAACTTCGGTAAGTCTTATGCTTTTTATGAATTTTGTTTCATTTTTGCCGCTTATCTGCCAATTGAATGAGAATAACATTACTGGCCATCAGAGCCATCAAAGCGTTCCTGCATTTGAATAAATCCTATTGAAGTATAGCCGAGATCACACTTTTTGCTCGAATCCAAGTATGTGGTAATGACTGATGGCTTGAGACCAACGCCTTTCCCATTCTTCTGATACCAAAACGCTTTTTATTATATTAATAGACATTTACATAGAAATGCATTTTCCGGATGAATATTCCTTTTGATATAATTTTATTCTTATATTTCTCATCGAAATTCAAGACTAATGTAATTTTCATTCGTCTCTTCCGACACATCACTACATATACTGTTCGTGTCTTTAAGTATTTCAATATTTATAAGGTGTGACAGCAATGGTCTGTCACTTATGTGATCGATGCCATTCAATCAGTACCTCATTCTCGCCCTAATTTCCAGCCATTCCTCGCATTCTCTTCGACCTAACGCTCGCATTTGATTCTTCTGCCGAACAACTGCTGAGAGTTTTATTTTATATATTATTTTTCTACTTATTAGAGCTATTTATAGGGAGGAGAGAGAGAGAGAGAGAGAGAGAGAGAGAGAGAGAGAGAGAGAGAGATATATCCAATTGTGGAGAAACGAATCAAGAGTTTAATTAACATTTGACTCAAATCT